>JASAND010013401.1:0-15312 GCA_030248195.1 Trissonchulus latispiculum
GTAAAAGGCTCTGCGCGGCCGCTTGAGAACTCGTTCGAGCTCCGTGCCAGCTAAATACTCAACGAAACTGGGCAAGTTTGGTATCGTTGGAATCTACACGACGAGTACAACAAGTCGCAAGAAGTTTTGGTCGAAAATTTCCACTTTGAAAATTTTCGCTTCCGAACGAGTTAGGTCCGTTTGTTTTTTTTCCGTGTAAATCACGCTTGGAAAAATGCAGTTTTGTGCACAGGTGTTTGAAACGATGTGGACGTTTTCAACGGTGAAAGGTTTAGATTTTCTGAATGCCGATATGGTCCCATGTGACCCACGCTATATTTTTTCGCTGCCCGGCCCGGCCAGCCACCTGTACGGCCGGCCAAAAGTGGCCAGACGGCGTTAATGGTCAAAAATGGCCAATTTTGTGTCACGGCCGCAGAGCTCAGGGAACAAGTTAGAGAGACGCGACTTGCTGCATACGAAACTTTGGGATGGGTAGCGTGTCATAACGTTGGCCGATTTTTGATTTAGGTCCTGGACTGTTCTGGCGGCCGGTCCAAAGTTAGTCGGTCCAAGCGGCCATTTCGAAAAATTTCTAAGTCCCAACTCCACAGAATATAGTCAAAAATAGGCCTAAATATGCTGTTTTGAGCCATTTAGTGGGACGCATATAAGGGTTGTTGGGGTCGCTGAACACGATGAGCATAGGCGCAGCGCTGTGCGGTGCTGCTATCGTGCTGTACTATTATGCAGCAACCATAGCACGCTGTCTGTAGACTTACTGTAAACGGCTAAACAAATGAAACTTCGTGAAAATTGTGTCTGGAGTAAGGGGGGAACTGTAGCTATGTTAGTTGGTGCACTCTCTAGCTTCCACCGTGCTGTATGTGCTGCCTCAAACACAGCACAGTCGATAGCAAGTTATTCATTCGTCACTGGTATTTGAAATTCGGCATACAGATAGTTTAGGACATGACAAACTATTATAGATACGTTTCGTATACTTATTACGATGTTGCTATGTGGTTGCGCTGCAGTGCAGTGCTGCAGAGGTACAGCACGGCCTATAACTAACTACAGATAAGTTGCAATCGTTCAAAATTTTGCATGCAAGTGCGGCAGAGTATTGCAAATGGTGCCGTATGAGTTTCCTTCGCTGGTAGTAAAGCTGGCATCTGGTTGCGCTGCAGTACAGTGCTGCTGAAGTACAGCACGGCCTATAACTAGCTACAGGTAAGTTGCAATCGTCCGAAATTTTGTATAGAAGTGCGGAAGAGCATTGCAAATCGTGCCGTATGAGTTTCCTTCGCTGGTAGTAAAGCTTGCATCTGGTTGCGCTGCAGTAGAGTGCTGCTGAAGTGCAGCACGGCCTAGAACTAGTTACAAATAAGTTGCAATCTTCCGAAATTTTGCACACAAGTGCGGCAGAACATTGCAAATCGTGCTGTATGAGTTTCCTTCACAGACAGTAAAGTTTGGATCTGGTTGTGCTGCAGTAGAGTGCTATATGGTATATACAGTAACTAAGACTATTGCAGCCATGGGTATATACTGGATGTTGGATTTCTGTCAAAAGAGAAAAGGGAAGAAATTGGAACTTTTCAAGCTTCTTTGTTCTGTACTTTCGGTTGACAATTAATGATTGGCGGAATTTTTAAAGTTTCTTTCACACAGCTTTAAGGTTTTTGGTTTTTACTGAGAACCTTAAAAATGAAATAGGACAAGAATCAAAATGCTCCGGTGGAGCATGAAAAATGCAATATGGGTGACATTAGGTTGTAAATGGACAGAGGACTAGGTTTTAAAACGTTAATATGGGAGGGGCAGGTTGTAAATGCCAGGAGGACTAGGTTAAAAGCGCACTAATATGGACCAGCTTCGCTGAACAACCCATATTCGCGGTCACTCATGCTCCACTCCACATGACATGCGAACTAGTAAGATCTACATTCTTCAGCTTTCAAAGCGAGCGGGACGATTTTGAAATATTAAAGCTGATTTCAAATAAACAGTGCAGTTCTGGTAGAAACGTATTCAAGGGTATTTCTTCTGCACTGTCAGCGCAGAATCTTGTATGTATTAAGTTGACGCGAAAAGCAGTTGACATCATGTACGTGTATTATATATAAAGTTGTATAATATGGAGAACCACTACATTACACTTGCAGGCCATGCTAACAAATCGTACAATTTTCCGAAGAACTGCCGATAGCAACAGCCAGCAGCAGCCGATAGAAACTGGGCAATTTTCGCGAATATGGGTTGTTCAGCGAAGCTGGTCCATATTAGTGCGCTTTTAACCTAGTCCTCCTGGCATTTACAACCTGCCCCTCCCATATTAACGTTTTAAAACCTAGTCCTCTGTCCATTTACAACCTAATGTCACCCATATTGCATTTTTCATGCTCCACCGGAGCATTTTGATTCTTGTTATTATAGTGACGATTCTATCTATTTTGAATCCATTTTTAGCATTTTAGTTTCGTTTTTCGTTTCGTTTCCAATTTGTTTCAGAGTGGCCTGGGATCCAAATGAGTTTTATTGACCTGTTAGCTGTTCAGCTCTGTTGCTGGAAGTTACTTTTCCAGCAGGTTCAGAAATATTCCGGATTGTGGCAGTCCTATGGTGGATGATGTGGGCCCCGGCACCGCCGTTGAAGCGACTGCCCTCCGCAGAGCCATCAGCGTACATAGATGTCCATATCTGGCAGTGGGTCCCTGAAAGTAGGTAGTACGGCAGCAATAGCTTGTTGGATGACTTCAGGATGATCCGATTTGCTGCAGTTTGCTTCCAGGAATTCCAATTTGGATGGTAACGCCCATGGCGCCATAGGTGCCATTGGATGCATCTGTTTCACCGGCAGATCATGGGTGCCAGAATTCCGCAGAATTTGTTTTCCAAGTTCTCTCCATGATAGTTGGCTTGGCAGGCGTTGGTTGGCTACAGCTTCAGAGATTGGCCTCGTCGGGTTGATAGTAGGTAGCCGACGGCATCTTTCACAGGCTTTACTCACGTGGTACTTCGCTCTGAATTTGAATGGAATAAGGTTGGCTTCATTCTGTGCCAGCTCAGCCGGCGTTCCTGGTGGACAGCCTGTGATTAGTCGAGAAGCTTCATTTTGGACGAACTGTAGACGGGCGAGGTTGGATGGGGCAGTAGTAGCCATCCAGGCGGCTGCGCAGTATTCAATGGCCGAATTTATATATATAGGTCAGGTATATCAGACTGAGATCTTTTTGGCAGCCCCATTTGGTCCCCGCCAGGGCTCGAAGGACATTGTTTCTTTTCCTCGCTTTTTGGATAATGGAATCAATGTGGCTGCGGAAGGACAGGGATGGGTCAAAGCGTATGCCGAGGAAGGTTGGGTGTTTATTGAACGGGATTTGGCGGTTGAGTAGTGACAGGGCAGAGCCGGTCGGTAGATTTGCTCTTTGTTCCAAGTTGTAAATATCGTCGATTCGCACTTCTCGACATTGATTTCCATTTTGTTTTCGTTTGACCAGATTTCCACAGAGCTCAGAGCAGACTGGATTTGCGTCTCAGCTTGAGGTGGCTTCTGGGGCTAGCATTTGGGTCCAGATGGCTAGGTCGTCGGCAAACAGGGATGGTGAAACTCCCTGCGGCAGACGGCGTGTGATGGAATTTATGAAGATTAGGAATAGGGTAGGCGACACATCCCTGCGGCACACCGCTCCTGAATCTTCGCTGGCGGCTATGCGTGCCGGCATACTGGACAAAACAACATCTTCCAGAAATGATTTTGTCCATTTGATAATGCATTTTGGGATACCAAGGTCTAGCATAGCTTTCAGCAGGCCGTAGTGCCAGACTCTGTCGAAGGCTCTGGAGAAATTAATAAGCGCCAATAGAGTGCGATTTGCCGGCTTCTTGGAGTTGAAGCCATCGCTGACGGCTTGGGTTATTCTTAGCACCTGGTCTTCTGTGGATCGAAGTCTTCGAAAACCTGCTTGCTGGGGGTCCAGCACATTGCTGGATTCCAGCCAATGGCATAGTCTTTCCTTGATGAGGCGCTCCAATACTTTAGCTATGCAGGAGGTAAACGTAACCGGCCGATAGCTTCCTGGCTTTTCCTCCGGTTTACCAGTTTTCAAAATAGGAATAATGATCCCCAATTTCCAAGAAGCCGGGCAAACTCCTTCCTCGAAGCACCGGTTGCAGAGTAAGAGCAGCATTTCCTTTCCAAGTTGACTGAGATGACGCAAGCTCGCATTGAGGATCCCATCCGGACCCGGGGCCGCTTTAACTTTCAGCTTCCCAATCACCTGTTCCAATTCACCCATAGTGAAACTCTGACAGTAGTTTTCATCCGGATTTGAGGAGCATATGAATGACTCGATTTGATATTGTCCGAGGTTAGCGTGGACGACGGCTTTATCCTGTCGAGTGGGAAAATCACTTTGGCAACATTGGCATACGTATCCACAAACCAGTTGGCTTTGTCTCTGGGGGAGGTGAGGGTTTTTGCACCGGCCTGCAGTGCACTGCCAGAGTGAGAGGATGGGGTTTTCCCACTGCTAGATTTCACCGTCCAGAAGACTTCAGAAGGATTTGATCGAGCATTTAACGGTGATGCATAGCATCTCCAGGGGGGGGGTGGGCCGGGGGGGCTGGGGCCCCTGGGGCCGAAGGAGGCCCCGGGCGGGGGGGAACCGCCAGACCCCCTACCCCCGGGGGTGGCGGGGGGAAAGGGCACCAACGGGCCCCACAACCAGGGGGGGCGAAGGGGGGGGGTCCGGGCCGGGGGAGGCAGGCCTTTTCGGTTGGCGGGCGATTTTTGGCGGTGTTGGGGGTGTTGGTCGGAAATGGGGGTCATGAGCGGAGGCCGTGAAGAGGGGCGGGGCGAGGAAGGGGGGGGCGCGATTCGGAGGTAGGAAAAATTAAGGAGAGAAAGAGGAAAAAGGGCAAAAAACCAAAAAATTTCGCGCCTTCGGCGCGAATTTTCTACTTTTTAACCGCATATTTATTGTATTTGTGAAGAAAAAGCTTGAAATGCATCCGATTTTTCGGAGAAAATTACCATTTTTGCCTAAAAATGTCAAGAATTTTAAAAAATATGTTCAGTTCTTCAGTATAAAAAAGAATTAAAGTTCCGAATACCGATTCTATCGCAAAAACAAAAAATTTCTTCAACTTCTGGGGGGCTCCGCCCCCAGACCCCCCGCTGGAAAAATTTTACCGCCCCCCCCCGTCACGAAATCCTGGATCCGCCAGTGTTTTAATATTACTATTACAATGGTTTAAGCCGTTTAAGCGCGTGATTTTACGCGGCTAAAAAATCAGACAATTTGAACTGAATTTTAAGCCATCGGCTTAAACGGCTTAAACTAAAACTATTTATGAAAAGGGGATAGGCTTAAACGGCTTAATTTTAAGCCACTGCATTTTTAAGCCGGTGTGCTTTTTATGAAAAGGATTCGGCTTAAAGTTTAAGCCGATGGTTATTTATGAAAAGGGTCGGCTTAAACGGCTTAAATTTAAGCCATTTAAGCCATTTAAGCCGTTTAAGCCGACGTCCCTTTTCATAAATAAATTCACTTTTAAGCTAAGCCGTTTAAGCGCTTTTTATGAAATGGCCCTTAGATGCCGATAAGATACAGACGTCTAGTATTTTTCTGCAGGTAGGGGCACACGTGCCAGATCATATTGGCAAATGGCAGTCAGTAGAAATTTTTAATTAATTATGCTGGTAGTTGTGAAAAAAGGGGTCGGGCACATAAACGCGACGGCTGCACATGGCAGGAAGGCAGCTCAGATCTCAGTACCCGATATTTTTTGACAACACCCATGCTCTACGTATATCTTCGCCAAAAAGTAGGCCAATCGGACAAAGTCGGGGCAAGTCGATTTTAGTAGCCCCCCCTTAAGGGAGGCGGGGGCCGTCACCCGTTTTGGGGTAACAAAGGGGAAACGTTTAATTAAACTTTCGGTAAAATATCAATAAACTTTCGTTGAAATTTGTCGGATTCATTTGCAACTGGCATAAATCCACCAGTTAAACCCTGTTGTAACGACAAGCATATCTTGAGCTCATTCTCCACAACAATGGGCATATCCAAATTAAAAGGTTGCCTCTATTCAAGAGAGAATAGAGATTGATACAAAGTGTAAACAAAATTAAAAGCACCAATATTTAACTGAATCGTTCTCCAGACCTTGAAACAACATGCACCATGACCATAGTTATATACTACTCCACACCTCTCCCACACAATATCCTGATCTACCACACATGATATCAGTCGTATACCTCATTTACATAGGGCTTCACGTAAATGGTCCACTGATGAGTATGTCCGTCTTCTTCACGCTTCTTTCCAAAATAGCGCGCAATGTTTCCATAGACAATTCCCTTCACAATGCTAACATTCTGCAAAATCAATTTTTTCATCCAGAACAGTTACCATAACACAACCAGCGAGATAAATATCTGGCAGTAAAGTTACACATTTAGGGATATTATACGTCCCTTAAAATTTGCAAAGATGCGCTATCACTAGAAAACTTTCAAAAACTTTTCATCCGCTTCTTCAGTTCGGACTCGTCAGCAATGATGGGGCGGATCATTTCCTGCCACGGTGGTATTTGGGCCGCAGCAGTCGAAGGCTCCATTGTCAAATTGCTGATTTCTTGAACAATTGGTATTTTCTCTGCAGCATCCCTCCTGGGACCGATGTTATCAACGACCAAACCCGGGTTAAGTCGCTAACCCGGGTTTACTTAGCTATCTTCAACACGTGAACTTAACCCGGGATAGCGACATAACCAGGTTTGGGCGTTGATAACATCGGCCCCAGGAGTTAACCGACTCCAACCTACATCGTTGTTTCCGGTCTGCGGTTACTATTCTAGGATTGTTATGTTTCGGAGGCAGTTTTTGACTTGAAATAGGATGTGGCCAGCTTCTGATCCCTGACCAGATCGATAGGTAGCAGATCCGCCTCCAGAAGAACTCCGTCTGTAGGGGCTGTCCTAGCGCATTCGGCTATGATTCTCGCAGCTCTGCTATTGGCAACTTCCAAAGGTTGTAAATTAGAATTAGCGACAGATGGGCCCCAGGCTCCCAGCCCATAGTCCAGAAGAGACCTGACATAGGCCAGGTAGACAGTTCGTAGATTTTCTTTCTGCATGCCCCAGGCCTTGCCTGACAGAGCGACCAATGTTAAGATACTTTTTTGACTCTTGAGTCTTAGCCTTCGTATCGAAGGCCCTGGCAAAACCTACCAGAACCATGACTGTTCTCCTTGGGGGCCTTTGATGAAATCCGTCAGCACATCCTGAACTATTCTGAGAATCTGGTCCTCGGTTGAGTGGTCGGAGCGGAAACCCGCCTGGACAGGCTTTAGTGCATCAGTGGATTCTAGCAGGAAGGAAAGGCGGTTTTTGACCGCCCGTTCCACCACTTTGGCCAAACAACTGGTAAGACTGATCGGACGGTACGTTGCCGGGCTGGATGGATCCTTGGGGATTATGACCGCCGTTTTTCAATCAGTCGGAATCTTCATGCTCTTCAAGCTCAGGTTGGCCAGATGAAGGACAGCTTTTCTTTCTATTGGAGTGAGGTGGTGCAGGGTATTTTTACCGGGGGTGGGCGGGGGGACCCCCGAAAATGCCTTCCCCCGAAATCGTCCCCTCCCGGGATTTTTGCTGCCCCCCGGAATTTTTGGGGGTCCAAAGTTTTGTCAAAAATAGGCAAATTTTCAAAACTTTTCCGGCTTCGCCGATTTTTTCGTAAAAATGGCTATTTTAAGCTTAAATCCTGGCATGCTTGAGAACGTTTTGCCTTTCTACGTGTAAAATAAGCCAAAAATACCAATTTTTAGCTCATTTTTGCAAACAAACTCTCTCCCCCCCAAAAAAAACTGGCGAAAAAGACTTGGAATACCGTCCATCCATAGCTCCAATGGTTGCCCAGATTTTAGATGTGTTACTGTGGGCAGACAGGCTGGAGGCATGTTCTTGCCACCACTTTGTTTTAGATTTTTTGATCAATTCATTCGTTTCCTTCGATATTCGAATCCTTTCCGCTCTATTAGAATCTGAGAGGGCGGCAATTCTTCTGGCTTCTCTTCTTCTCCTGACCGCAGCTTCTACTTCTTCACTCCACCAAGGTTTAGGACCACTTCTCCGCCCATATGGATATGGACTTTGGCAGCAGTTGATATAGCAGTAACCAATGCCTGGTTGGAATCAAGCACGGAATCCAGACCAAAAAAGTTGGAATCTGTGAGGGAATCATCCACGGCTTAGCCAAAGCCTTCCCAGTCAGCTTTGACAAAGGAGGGTTTCGCCGCTATATTAGGCCTGGATTTTCTGCTATATTGCTATATTCTGTTTGTTTTCAATCAGGCATGTTCTCCGAGAAAGCAGGGTTTTGAAAATGCCATTTTTGCCTGACCACTTTCGTCCAATAAATCCGATTTTACACAGTTCTGCTTCTGGCAAACCTGACAAACAACAAACTAGTTCAACCAAACAGCCATACCAACTAGCATCCATATTCCATATCCATAGGTAGATTACAATTAAATACAACCCAGAAGAGCTGGCAGAAACAGCCATTCTATCGAAACAATAATCATTACCTTCACGCGACCGCCTTCAACGGAAATGTCATCACTGTTCTGACCCATAAGAATTTGGTAGAGCAACGTTCGGTAATACTGAATGCACTACGAAAATGTTTCAATCCTAAAACAGTGCAATAATGTATAGACACACAAATTCGGCCCGGGATTTTGTACCCCTCAATTTCCCGAGAGCAAAAACTTTAGCCAAAACAGGGTAATTTTTGAAACATCACCTCAACGTGCTGAAGATTAAAATGAGGAATTTTTCAGAACTTTCTAGATTTGAGTTCCTCCAGACAACCTAAGTAAACGTAAAGTTTGGCTCAATTTTTACTAAAAACCAAAAATTTCTTCTCACCCTCCCCTGCATAAACAACTTTTTCAAAATTTCTTCCAGTCAAAATACACTGTAGAAATTTGGAAACTGGGATTCCATCTAAGAACAACATTATCACAAAAACTAATGTGCTCCGAATGGGCAAATGTTGTCGGCTGCAAATAGTGATGAACACCGCACCGGATATTTTTCATATTTGAATATCCACTATTTTAAAATTCGATTTCAGGCAAGTTTTCGTTTCCAAAGTGAAAATTCCAAGCTTTCTCTGTTGAATGAATTGCAATCTTCTACTTCTTCTTCCTGGGCCGTCGTGGGAAAGATCAATGCGGCTGGATCAGTAAAGTCGGCTCACATCCCAGAGGCAGGCCAAGAGCCTGGGGAACCTCTCGAGAGGACGTCAGGCATAGCACAAGGGCCGAAGTGCAGTCGTCTAGCGCATAGTGTTGTTTTGATAAATCAATAACCAAAACTTGAATCAAAACCAATTTTGGGTTTTGATTATATCAAAAATCAAATCAAAGATCAAAACTCAGACTGTAAAAAATCAAAAATCAAATCAAAAATCAAAACGCGAAGGGAAATTTATCAAAAATCAAAACCTAGTTTTGATTCAAGGCAAAAATCAAAACTAAGTTTTGATTCAGGGATGAATCAAAACCCAGTAACACTTAAATATAACCGTATACAGAAGCCGTATATATAGGAGTACTCATTTGTGCAAAATGGCAAGAAATTTAGCCGCGTGAAAAATTTTTATGTCAACTTTAATTTTCAAAAATTGCCGAAACCGCCATTTTCAGTCTGTCGGATCCTGCGTAGAGGCTTTCTGCAGTTCATAGAAGTCGCAAAACTTCATTAATCGAGCTTGACTTACTTGACTTAAAGAGCTATCGCTGGTAATCGAGCTGAAATCTTTCGACCACGCTGAGTTCAAATGGTTCAAAAAATTTTAATTCCAGAAAATTGATTTTTTCGATTTCTGTGGTACCATTGCCCAAAAAATGCGATTTTGGCAAGGCTCAAATGAGTACTCCTATAGGTTATAACTAGCACCAATAATAAAATTTTCCTTTCTTTAGCCAAAATTTTTTAAATATTTGCCGAAACTTCAACTTTGAAGAGTAATTCCCTTAGATGCAGATAAGATAAGATAGAGACGTCTAGTATTTTTCTGCAGATAGGGGCACACGTGCCAAATCATATTGGCAAATGGCAACCTTGAAACTAGGGTCTTGCTGCCAGCAGAGATTTTTAATTATGTTGGTAGTACTGAAAAGGGGGGGGGGGGGTAGGGCACATAAACGCGACGGCTGCACATGGCTGGAAGGCAGCTAAGATCTCAGTACCAGATATTTTTGACCACACCCATGCTCTATATCTTCGCCAAAAAGTAGGCCAACCGGACAAAGTCGGGACAAACCTTTAGTAGCTCCCCCCTTAAGAACCCTGCTTTAGTTTTCCAGGCCAAACAAGAGTTGGATAAGATTTTCGCTCAACAGCGTTTACTTTTTAGAACAGTCCGACGTATTTTACCTAAAGCCGCCTCAGCAAAGTTGCAAAAAATTCAAAATATTTATCTAATTTTGTGCAGTAAATTACTTCTAAAAGTTTCTGAGTTTTCCAAAAAGAAAGGTTGCTATGTAATGTAGATTTCATGGCTGAAGATGCTGTTCTTGTAGTTGCGCTAAAACATAGGTCAGGTAATCATTTTCAATGTGAGAACGTGTGTAATTGAAACGAGAATCCAAACTTTAATTTTATGAAACCCGATCTAAGTAGCTTTTTTTGAGATCTCATGTGCCGTTAAAAATGCTGCATCAACTGGCCAGGTTTCATAAAGTTTAACACATAAACATAGGGCAATTTTTGAAAAATGCTAAAAAATGATGTAATTTGATAAAACTTATTATTCTATCGTGTAGAGAATGGTTTTTACGTAGAATTGGCTGTTAAAATCCACAATTGTACCTGTATTGAGTCCTCCAGCTGCGAAATGGCACTTTTAAGGTTTTTACCCCCTAGCTAGCCAGGTAAGCAAAATTGTCCGAATCTGACCACATTGGGTGACGCAGCGTGCTCGATAGTACCGTGCTATAGTCTCTAATTGTTTCCGTGTTGAGTTGTTAAAAAATTTTTCAAAAAAATTTGGATGGGGTTCTTCTCCCCAAAGTGGGTTTTCCCCCGCCACGTTTGGCAATGTGCCAGACTAACGGTACAGTGGATCGGTCTAATTTTGGCTGTGTGCAAAGAGGAAGAGTTGCCATCATTGCAGATATTTGCAAAACTTTTCTAGCCCAACCCAGTCAAAAGTTACATCGGTCCAAACTTTTGGTAAATTTTTGGATGGTTGAACCAAAAAGTAGTTGATATTTTCAAAATGTCATAAAATAAGCAGGAGTGAACCAAATGACTTGATCTTTGCATACATATATAAGTTAGAAAGAGTCGCGCTTCCTGCTGCTATGTTTTGGAGCTCATATCTCCAACCCATGAACCAGGAGGCAGGTGGGGTTTTTTACCCCCAAAAAGGGGGTGGGTCTTTTCACCCCATGGCTATATAAGCTTAAAAACAGCGATTTTTGCGTTTTTACCTTAAAAATGCAAATTTTTCGCTAAAAATTTCGCTATATTTTTACCGTTGGCTCGCCCCCCCCCCCAACTTCCCCCTCCATAGGAGGGGCCGGCGTTCGCCCCTCCCCCACTTTCAAAACCCTAAGAAAATGCCAGGATGGTATGATGCTCTATGTTTTGAAAAATGGGCGTTTTCCAGACAGTACGGAAAAAATTCCTGGGGGAAAGTCCCCGGAAAAAAATTCCCAAATTTCGGGGGGAATTCTCCCCATTCCTCCCCGGTTATCAGCCTGCGCAGGGGTCTGGGGGTGTAGTCCCCCAAAAGCTGGAGCCAATTTTTAATTTCGGAGTAAGTTTGCTCTTAAAAATTTTGATTTCTTTGGCTTGAAGTTATAAGAAGACTACACATTTAACTTTGCTATCTCAAGTCAAAATAGAAACAAACAAAACATATACATATTACATGTGCTTAGGCAGAAAATATAAGCAACTGCAGACAAAAGAATGAATGTAGAATCGAAGAAGTAAGCGGAGGTCTGGGGTCTGGAGGAGGCAACCCCCCAAAGAAGACGCCAAACTACAGCAAATTGCTTCAAGAAATTAATTTTGACCACCCTTGAAATTCCAACTACCGAATTTTACGGCTGCGCATTTTTAATTTCGACTGCGTAAATGCGTAGAATTATATACTGCAAAAAATCGTGCATCCAACGGGAATTTTGGATGGGTGAGGAGCCCCACAAAACTAGAAGAATTTTTTAAAGCATGACCTCCTGGATAAAGTTTCAGTATAATTTTCGGTAATCGTAATTATTGGTAATGTTCGCCTTTTATGGTAAAATCATTCAGATTTCTGCGGTATGAAAATAAAGTTTAAAATAAAATAGTTTAAGTAAAGGCGTATCTATTGCTATAAAACATATATACAATACCAATTAGAAAACTATGCGTATGTACAAACCATGAGTGAAAAGCTAACAAACAAGGATAAACACATTCACAATCCGGGTAATTTTTGGAATTTCAATGGTAAATATAAGAAATTTTGGATATATATATATATATATATATATATATATATATATATATATATATATATATATATATATATATATATATATATATATATATATATATATATATGATTTGTGATTTGACTAAGCACAAGCACAAAAACTAGATTTCGTGCACGGAAACTTGGTTATAAAAAAAGGTATATACCCGGTCTGAAATTAAGTCCGGGCCGGGTTTGAAAATTTGGGCCCGGATCCAACTCTGCCTTATCGTCCTATTAGGAAAATAAGGTGGCAGGGGCCACAAGTGTCTGGTAGTGGCCACAAGTCTCACAAAACTCTGAATCTGAAACATTGTACTAAAAATCAAAACTATTTGAGTTTATATTTATCAAAAATCAAATCAAAACTGTAGAAGTTTTGATAAAGAATCAAATCAATATACCACCAGTTTTGATAAAAAAATCAAAACCGCGGCGGTTTTGATAAAAAATCAAAAATCAAACCAAAATTAAAACATGCTAATCAAAACAACACTACTAGCACACCTGTGAGCAGGGCACTGGTTCAATAGGACCTACGCCCTAAAATGCTTGTCTATTCTCATTTACTACACAACTGGGTATTCTCGGGTTAGTCAGTCATCATAACTTTATGAATATTCTCGGGTTAGTCAATCATAACTTTATGAATATTCTCGGGTTAGTCAGTCATAACTTTATGAAATAACTTACACTTTTGTCATATCCGGCTATAACTATGACATTACACTAAAGAGCCTCAGAGTTGGAAGTGGGTCGCAGGTACCCGCGGGTCGTGGATACCCGCGGGTCGATTTTCAGGACAGTGGGTACCCGCGGGTCAAAGAGGGTCAAGCAAGAGTTATTTCTTTTTACACAATCTTTACTCTAAATTTTGAGCTAATTTCACATGAAAATTTAAAATTTTCTTTAACTTTCTAAATTTTAAAACTTTCTTTTCAAGAAAGGGTAGGGTAGAGTAGAGTAGAGTGGAGTAGAGTAGAGTGGAGTAGAGTAGAGTGGAGTAGAGTAGAGTTAAAATTAACTCTTTTCATGAAAGCACAGAGTTAATTTTAACTCTGCGTGTTTTAATTGTCTTTATCGCTGCAGGGTTAAAAGCTATAGAGTTAAAAGGAGTTAAAAATGACAGAGTTAAAATTAACCCCATGGTTTCATGAAAAGAGTTAATTTTAACTCTGCTTAACCTGCGTGTTTTGCCTGAGGTTAAATTTCAATAGAAAATGTTCAAAAAGAGTTAAACAGAGTTAAAAGAGTTAAACAGAGTTAAAAGAGTTAAACAGAGTTAAAAGAGTTAAACAGAGTTAAATTTAACCCTTTCGTGAAAAGGGTAGAGTTACATTTATATAACTCCACAGGTTTTTAGCTCTGCACGCGATTCTTCGAAAGGGCAGAGTTAAAGCGAGTTAAGTGGGGGTCCAAATTTTTGTCATTTTTTCGACTTTTTCCGATCTCGCTGATTTTTACATATTTTATGGTCCAAACGGTATATTTTAACGAGCTTTTAAAATTAAAGCTGTAAGTCGTACGGTTGCCAAGTAATTTCACCTCAAAGTTGAGGACTCATGTGTTAAACATAGGAAACTAAAAAAGTTTCACTTTTATGGTGTAGTGCCAAAAAATCTCGAAACTGGGCAATGCTATCAAGCCACGTTTGGTATCACTAGAAAGGCCTGGATGAGGTTTGTGATTTGTTGGAATTAGAATTTTGAATTAGGCTTCTAAAATTTTTTAATTAATTGTTGAACATTTAAAATTTGAAGCCATTTTAAAATCGAGTCAAATGTTTAATATTCAAAAATTGATTAAAAAATTTTAAAGACCTAAATCAAAATTCTAATTCCAACAAATCACAGACCTTATCCAGGCCTTTCTAATGATACCAGACAAGGCATTGCCCAGTTTCGAGATTTTTTGGCACTACACCAAAAAAGTGAAACTTTTAAAGTTTCATATGTTTAACACATGAGACCTCAACTTTGAGGCGAAATTACTTGACAACTGTACGACTTACAACTTTAATTTTAAAAACTCGTTAAAATATGTAACCGTTTGGACCGTCAAATATGTAGAAATCAGCGAGATCGGAAAAAGTCGAAAAAATGACCAAAATTAATACCCCCCCTTAATTTTAACTCTTCATGAATCCATGCGGAGTTAAGATTTTTAACTCTCTCTAAGCATCGAGTTAATTTTAACTCTACTCTACCCTTTCTTGAACCTTACTGCTCGGACTATAACTACTCTGCCCTTACTTTTGGCTTTTTTGTATGTCTTTATTCATTATTATAATATTGCTTTCATGATAAAATTATTTATTTCTGTACTGTCTTGAATATTCAGACAAAAGCATTTTAGCAATAACTTCCGGACACAGCCATTGGCATAAATATGTTGTCACGCAAACACTTTAATGCTGCATCGATTGACAAACAGAAAACTTTGCTGACAGCTTATACAACAGCCTGTAAATCTATCTTTCCGTAAAGAGCGCGAGCTGTTTCCAATAAATAATTATAATGCCAAGCTTGAAATTTCGACATAGTTCAAATTTGTACTAATAAATTGTATGATATAAATAATCTGCTGAAATGGCAGTTTGCTATCATATCCAAGTTAGGAGTGGACAGTGTTACATAAGCACTCCAGCAGTAGTTGCTGCTCAGCTGTAAAATATAAACAAGAATGAACTGAGCCTTTACGAACTTACCACAAGAAAATATACTATATCGAAACTGATTCTACTGACCGCTCGAGGTCCCAACACTTTTGCGATATGTAAC
>JASAND010013403.1:0-12778 GCA_030248195.1 Trissonchulus latispiculum
ATTGGTAATAAGTTCGAATGAATTTAATATGATAAAACTGATGATTTTGATTTTTCTGGTAAAATTTCTAATATTAAAGGTAATTTTTCAGAAAATGCTAGCATATAGAATTTATTTAAATGAAATACGTAGATACTTAGTTATCTGTACTAATCTTGATAATTTCGTAAGTAGAGTGTCCAAACTAATTAAACTACTGATGAATAAAAATTATTCAAAAAGGAAACTTAAATTTCATTTCTTAAATAATGTTAAGAGAATATCTTATCTTAATGATATTTTAACTAATCATTCCGTAGATTATCTGTGGGAATTAGTGTCAATGTTTGCACACACAGAATGTGGTATAAATGGATTTTTATGTATAACTATACGAATGGCTGGAGTTGATCGCTAGGGTACGAAACGACCTTTAACTATAAAAATTTAACTTGGGAGAATTTAACTTTAAAAAATAACCTGATTGAAAGCCCCTGATGAGTCCCTCAATCGGGTTGGTCGGGCATAACAAGGCGATCCGTATATGAAACTTCACCTTCATGTATTAAATGCCATTATGTATACACTTCAAATTGCGATGTTTTTGGTTATGTACATAACTACTTATTTTTATGGTTTATTTTCAGTTTGATTTATTTGATTTTACTGCTTTCACTATGTCGACACCTATGGATACGGTGAGAAGTGAGGATGAATATGATACGGCTGATAATGATCGCAGTGGCTCAGATGAAACTATGCTGGAATTTCAAACTGTTGTCCATAGAGGCAGGTTTATTTATCATTTTATGTATCTTTTATTTATTTTAAATATTGGTTTTGGTTTTTCTCTTTGTCCGGAAAAAATGAACTTTGAAAAAATCGACTTTTTGATACAAGTTTAAAAGTGGGGTTTTTTTTTCTCTGTATCGACAACTTTCATAGGGCGATTTTTGCGCACACCGATTTTTCAAACGGCCCATAGGAAAAATTTTTCTAAACTAATTTTTGATTATCTAGGTTATGGTCCAGATCAAGATTATGTTTGATTTCCGAATTTCGCTCTGGGTCGATTTTTACAGATGGTCAAAGATGGAAAAATCGACGTTTGGACTTAGAAATTTTTCGAGGTCCCAACACAGAAAATTGTCGAAAAGTCGTCTAAAATAGCATTTTTTGGCCATTTGGTGGTGCGCATATATAGTAAATCGGGGTCGCTGAAAACGATGAGCATACTGCCGAAACCGATGGATGTGACCCTTAGGCCCCATGGCGCCCGTGGTTCCTCGCCCAGGGTCAAAGTTGGGAAAAGTCCGTAAAAACGGCTATTTTCGGCCATTTGGTGGTGCCCATATATAGTAAATCGGGGTCGCTGAACACGATGAGCATACTGCCGAAACCGCCCGAAGTGACCACTGGTCAGCATGGCCCCGTGGCACCTCGCCCAGGGTCAAAGTTAGGGTCAAAGTATGGAAAAGTCACTAAAACAGCGTTTTTCGGGGTTTTGGTTGGGGGCATATATAGTAAATCGACTACGCTCGTTTCAATGAGCATATTTTCAGAACCGACGGAAGTGACCACTGGTCACTATGGTCTAGGTGGCCTATTGACCAGTGGTCAAACCCCATAAAACAGCGTTTTTCGGGATTTTGGTTGGGGGCATATATAGTAAATCGTCTACGCTCGTTTCAATGAGCATATTTTCAAAACCGACGGAAGTGACCACTGGTCACTATGGTCTAGGTGGCCTATTGACCAGTGGTCAAACCCCATAAAACAGCGTTTTTCGGGGTTTCGGTTGGGGGCATTTATAGTAAATCGACCACGCTCGTTTCACTGAGCGTATTTTCAGAACCGACGGAAGTTACCTCTGGTCACTATGGCCTAGGTGGCCTATTGACCAGTGGTCAAACCCCCTAAAACAGCGTTTTTCGGGATTTTGGTTGGGGGCATATATAGTAAATCGACTACGCTCGTTTCAATGAGCATATTTTCAGAACCGACGGAAGTGACCACTGGTCACTATGGTCTAGGTGGCCTATTGACCAGTGGTCAAACCCCATAAAACAGCGTTTTTCGGGGTTTCGGTTGGGGGCATTTATAGTAAATCGACTACGCTCGTTTCAATGAGCATATTTTCAGAACCGACGGAAGTGACCACTGGTCACTATGGCCTAGGTGGCCTATTGACCAGTGGTCAAACCCCATAAAACAGCGTTTTTCGGGATTTTAGTTGGGGGCATATATAGTAAATCGTCTACGCTCGTTTCAATGAGCATATTTTCAGAACCGACGGAAGTGACCACTGGTCACTATGGTCTAGGTGGCCTATTGACCAGTGGTCAAACCCCATAAAACAGCGTTTTTCGGGGTTTCGGTTGGGGGCATATATAGTAAATTGTCTACGCTCGTTTCAATGAGCATATTTTCAGACCCGACAGAAGTAACCACTGGTCACTATGGTCTAGGTGGCCTATTGACCAGTGGTCAAACCCCCGAAGACAGTGGTCATTGTTTGGAATAGAGAATCTTCTGGGAGTAATAAATTGCAGACTACTTCTGCCTAAGAGCAGCGCTCCCAAAAATTGGAAGAAGGACAAGTAGGAAAAATGCTCCTTGCAGTCGCATGTAAAATGCAATATGAGCTATGAAGGTCAACATTTAAATATGTCAAGGACAAGATTAAAAACGTCTAATATGAGCCAGCATTTAAATCGGTAAAGGACAAGCTGTAACTGGCTAATATGAGCCGCCACGTTTCTCTTGGGCTCATATTGACGCGAGGATACTAAGTTGAGTTAACTATTTTTCACTTTTCAAATTCGCATGTACACGTAATTGTCATGACATATATATATACGTCTGGTCTTGATACAATAAGTAAAGTCAAGTGGGTAAGCACACATCAAAGTTTTACACATCGGCTGTGTATTTTATCATAGGAGTCGCGGTAGCGACCCCTATAATATGAGTGAAAATGGTCGAATGACCGTGTAAAACAAGGCTGCGCAGAAGCTGCGCAGATTCCTGCGCAGATCCTGCGCAGATTATGTGCGCAAAAAATTGTACGTGTCGAGTTTAGTATGTTCGCCAAGTTTCATCCCCGTACCACTTTCCGTTAAAAAGTTATGCCAAAAATCGCTTACGAGAGTGATGTTTTTTCCGGTTTCTCGCTTTTGATGTCTCATAAGGGGGTTTTGTAGCTTGAATAACTACAGATAGAAAAATTTTTGCCTATGAAACCCATATATATTCTTGTAGTACAAATCAAAAATAAGAAAATAAGCTAGTTTTTATGCCTCCCAGAGCCGGAAAAAATTTTTGGCTGGGGGCCAAAGTCGGCCAAAACGCTAAAATGGCCAAAAAGTATGCTTCAAAGGCGCCTTAATAAGTCAGATTGGGCTATATATGGGGTAATGCTGACTATATGGTTAAACAGTACACATATTGGGGTCGTTCAAATGCTATATGATTTTCCGTCTCTGTGCGTAATTTTTCGGTACTGGCCGGCCAAAGTTGGTGAATTTTGGGTCGAACTTGGAACTTAATTTTTTCGCTTATTTTGCTACATGGGTGGCTCAAATTTTGCATACAAAGGTTTTTTGGGACGGAGAACCGATTCCCGCTATCAGTTTTGCTGCCCGAGTAGCCCAAGTTGCTGGGCTGGTTCCACTTGACCGTCTGAGGGGTCAGTTCGGTAACCGCTTCCTGGAGGTCCATAGTAGGCTTTACTTTGCCTCTCCAAACTTTGTCTATAGGGGTTTTCTGGTGCGCCCAGCTCATTCCCGGTGTCCGTTTTGCCGTCTGACCCACCCATCTTGCTGTGCTGGTTCCACTTTGCCGTCTGGAGGGTCCGGTCGGTACCGACTTCCGGGAACACCATATAGGTCTGGACACAGCCTCTCAAAACATTGTCTATAGGGGTTTTCTGGTGCGCCCAGCTCATTTCTGGCATCCGTTTTGCCGTCTGACCCACCGATCTTGCTGTGCTGGTTCCACTTTGCCATCTGGAGGGTCAGGTCGGTGGGAGGTCATGGGGTCAAAAATGAAATTTTCCAAAAGTGGTCAAATTTGGTACCAAATGAAAGCCCTAAGCGAGCTGAGCAACTTTTGTCATAGAACTGCATGCTCAAAGTGGCTGTAGAGTGCTGTGGTGGGGTGGGGTGGGGACTTAGGCGATTTTGGGTCAAAAATGAAATTTTCCAAAAGTGGTCAAATTTGGTATCAAATGAAAGCCCAAAGCGAGCTGAGCAACTTTTGTCATAGAACTACATGCTCAAAGTTGCTGTAGAGTGCTGTGGTGGGGTGGGGACTTAGGCGATTTTCGGTCAAAAATGAAATTTTCCAAAAGTGGTCAAATTTGGTACCAAATGAAAGCCCTCAGCGAGCTGAGCAACTTTTGTCATAGAACTGCATGCTCAAAGTGGCTGTAGAGTGCTGTGGTGGGGTGGGGTGGGGACTTAGGCGATTTTCGGTCAAAAATGAAATTTTCCAAAAGTGGTCAAATTTGGTACCAAATGAAAGCCCTCAGCGAGCTGAGCAACTTTTGTCATAGAACTGCATGCTCAAAGTGGCTGTAGAGTGCTGTGGTGGGGTGGGGTGGGGACTTAGGCGATTTTCGGTCAAAAATGAAATTTTCCAAAAGTGGTCAAATTTGGTACCAAATGAAAGCCCTCAGCGAGCTGAGCAACTTTTGTCATAGAACTGCATGCTCAAAGTGGCTGTAGAGTGCTGTGGTGGGGTGGGGTGGGGACTTTGGCGATTTTCGGCCAAAAATGAAATTTTCCAAAAGTGGTCAAATCTGGTACCAAATGAAAGCCGTAAGCGAGCTGAGCTACGTTTGTCATAGAACTGCATGCTCAAAGTGGCTATAGTGGAGCATACATATATAAAATAATAGAAAACAAGAACAAAAAGTGCTCCTTCGTCGCATGTAAAATACATATGAGTCTTCGTAGGCAGGTTGTACAAAAGCAAAAACTAGCCTGTAAAATACATATGAGTTCCGTAGGGAGGTTGTAAATTAAGGAAAACAAGTTGCAACTGCTTAACATATGAGCCTGTCCTACAACGAGGCTCATATTGGCGTCACAGTGCATTCCACATTAAAGCCTCATTAAAGAATCTCAGCTTCATCCACATTACGGAAAAATGAATAGACGTTGTGGCCCAGAAGAAATGGACTGAAGTGAACTACGACTGCTTAAGCTGAACTGTACATGCATCTTGATGTTTCCTGAAACACTATGGCACACCTAATATTTCGCGATACGCTGTGGTACACGGTAAACCTAATGCATTCTCGAAACACTTTCACATTATACACACGCAGAATGCGTTCCCACTTGGCTGTGAGTCAGAGCGCCTCATGGCGTACCGTATTGAGCATATGCACACTATAATGACTGATCAACAAGCTATGTGCAGGATAATTTGTAATGAAAAGCTTTATGCAGTATGTATTTATATAAAAGTAAAATATATATCTGCAAATTATTCGTATTATGACATATATACGCCAATATGAGCCTCGTTGTAGGACAGGCTCATATGTTAAGCAGTTGCAACTTGTTTTCCTTAATTTACAACCTCCCTACGGAACTCATATGTATTTTACAGGCTAGTTTTTGCTTTTGTACAACCTGCCTACGAAGACTCATATGTATTTTACATGCGACGAAGGAGCACTTTTTGTTCTTGTTGTATAAGTGCTGTGTACAGTAAGCCGGTACTGAAGACTTGAAGAATACCGGTTTACTGGAGCTTTATGCATTTGTATCTAGTTTGCAGTGTGTGTCTATGATTTAGCAAACTGGTATATACCAAATGTATATGCCACTTAATTCAACTTTAAAGGGGAGAACTTTAGCTGCTTAAAGTGTTCACATATATACCTTAAATACGGTGTTTGAGCTAGTGAAATTAGATTCAGACAGGATATCTATAACCAAACATTATATGACGCTAATGACATTACGCAAGACGGTGAGGATTTTTTCAGACTTGGGATTGATAAAAGTAAAGAGTCTGTAGGCAAGATGGTAAGAGGTCGTCGTGATGTCAAGCCGTTGAAACCACGGCAGCGAGCGTCAATATGAGCCCAAGAGAAACGTGGCGGCTCATATTAGCCAGTTACAGCTTGTCCTTTACCGATTTAGATGCTGGCTCATATTAGACGTTTTAAATCTTGTCCTTGACATATTTAAATGTTGACCATCATAGCTCATATTGCATTTTACATGCGACTGCAAGGAGCATTTTTCCTACTTGTATATATAGCAATGTTCACAAAAAGATCAGCCCAGAAATTCACAAAAAACCCAACTAGACGGCTAACAAGCAGCAGCCGAAGTATTTTTGCACGGTAATAGCCACAAGCCCCAACCGTAACATGTTATGTAAAGCAGGGTATTTTTATGGTTGTTTTCGGGGGGGGGCGGGGGGGATTTTTTGCAAAAATTAGCTAAAAATTGGTATTTTTCGGCGTTTTTTCACGTACAGGGCTGTTGCGCGGGGTTTTCGAGAAAATAGGAATGAAAATAGGAATTTTATCATCAAAAAATAGCAATAAATAGGAACTTTTTGGTCAGAAAATAGGAAAAAATAGGAATTTCCAGGCTCAAAATGAAAGCTTAATTTGTCGATTTCAGCAGATACTATGTGTCTTTAAATGAATTTTAAATGTTCTGAAAACTTTTAACTCTTATTTTGAACTTAACGAACGCTGGTATCACCATTCTTCGGGATTCGAGCCATTTATAATCATTTGAAGCTGAAATATTTCAATGCTCGGCAAATCGGTAATCTGGGGCGATAGTATTAAAACTTTTTGAGTTAAATCTGGGTTCAACTGGCCTTTTTTAGGGTTTTGAAAGTGGGGGGCTTCGCCCACCCCCTAGGGACGGGGAAGTGGGGGGGCTTCTGAAAAGTGGGGGGGCTTCCGAAAAGTGGGGGGCAAGCCCAAGGTACAAATATACATAAATTTTTAGCCAAAAATTCGCATTTTAAGATAAATACGCAAAAAATAGCTGTTTTAAGCTTAAAATGAAGTAAGTCCATAAACTAGCTAAAAATTGAGAAAATTTTTGAAAATTTGACCTCAAAAACCTAATGTTTCGACACTTTTGTTCGACCTTCAAAAAACAAGGTGGGGGAAAAGTCCACCCCCCCCCACTAAAAATGCCAGTTTAACCAGGGATGGACACAGGAAGGAAAAACACTTTTTCTGTTTTCCCCGCAGCTTTCGAAAGAAATTGCTAGTTTTTCTGGTAAAGGTAAGTTAGAAATTTTTTGAAAAAGCACCGGTAAAATTTGAAATTTCCGAAAATTTTTTAATTTTTCTGAAAATTCGGAAATTCTCTAGAACGCCCTGAATTTATTTATTGCTAAAAACCCATTTCGAACCTTACAGTTATGAAATGAAAAACTTTTGGTCTTGTGCGCACTGTTTCTAGCGACAGAAAGGAAAATTACTGAAAAAGATCAGTCAAAGTGCTCAAGAAAATTGCTACTGGGTCGTGAATTTCACAAAAATCGCTATGAGTAAAGCAAATGTGGATGTGCAACGAGCACTGCATTTTAAATTATACAATACGTATGTAGGTCCAATTACCAAACATTTGGAAACTTAGCTTAATCCGTGCTGACTTATTTATAACTACGAATTTTTAAAACAGGGAAATGTGGCAATGGTCGTACAAAGCTTTTAATTTTCACACTAACAATTTAGTAACCCAACGCACATATGCACCAAGGTATACCTAGTGTAAGTTGGAGGACTAATATAGGCAACGGTAAGACGAGGGCGTTTTAAAAAACAAGTATATAAAACACAATTGCGCCGAAGGCGCAAAATTTTTCTCAAAACCTATTATGTCATTCAAAGCTTGAAGAAAGTTTTGTATTCTGTGCAGCAAAATAGCCAAGATAAAAATTTACGTATAATTCACACTGGTCAAATACAAAAAATAGGAAAAAATAGAAATTTCGGCTGAAAATAGGAATAAATAGGAATGTCTCGAAAAAATAGGAAAAAATAGGAAAAATAAGAACCGCAACAGGCCTGCACGTATAGCCATGGGGGGAAAAAACCCACCCGCCTCCTGGGTCATGGGTTGGAGATATGAGCTCCAAAACATAGCAGCAGGAAGCGCCACTCTTTCTAACC
This sequence comes from Trissonchulus latispiculum, assembly GCA_030248195.1. Classification (NCBI taxonomy): domain Eukaryota; kingdom Metazoa; phylum Nematoda; class Enoplea; order Enoplida; family Ironidae; genus Trissonchulus; species Trissonchulus latispiculum. Next base: position 8,147 of record JASAND010013403.1, read on the forward strand.
TATGTATGCAAAGATCAAGTCATTTGGTTCACTCCTGCTCATTTTATGACATTTTGAAAATGACAACTACTTTTTGGTTCAACCATCCAAAAATTTACCAAAAGTTTGGACCGATGTAACTTTTGACTGGGTTGGGTTAGAAAAGTTTTGCAAATATCTGCAACGATGGCAACTCTTCCTCTTTGCACACAGCCAAAATTAGACCGATCCGCTGTATAGAGGTCGGGGAAAAAAACCAAGGTAGTCACTTTTTGGACCCTACAGAACTACCCAGTGGAGCAATTCCGGCTATGAATTATTTTCTTATCAAGCCCTGTCTAGACTGTCATTTTGGTATATAAATAACCTCTCTAGGTCCTGTCGTTAATTAGTAATTAACGGTTAATTAGCCGGGGTAAAAAAACCAATGGCGGGAAAAAAAACCAACCGATGGGAAAAAAACCAACCCCAGTACTGGCTTACTTCTACTGGGGGGGGTGGGGCCCCCCCCCCCATTCGGCGACCTCCCCCCCCCATTCGAGGAGCCCCCCCCCCATAAAAAGCCCCCCCCCATAAATTCCGACCTCCCCCCCCATAACCCCAAAAATTGCCATTTTTTGCCATTTTTAGCCAAAATTTTCAAAAAATTTTCCGGCTTCGCCGGATTTTTACCTAAATTTCCACTATTTTAGCTTAAAAAACACCCAAAATTAGTTATTTTTTAGCGATTTTTAGCATTTTTTACGCAAAAAACCTAAAAATTTGTCAAAAAATATGCCCCCCCCCATTTTCGGTGAGCCCCCCCCCATCGATGGGGGGGGGCTTCGTCGAGCCCCCCCCATATCGCCCCCCCCCATAAATTTTGGCCTAGAAGTAAGCCAGCAGTATTCGGTCAGGGTAACTCATATTAGCGATTTTATGCATGCGACAGGTAAAATCGGCGTCGCTGACTTCATATCTGCAGTTATTTTTGGGATATTCCTTATAATAAGTGAGAAAATCAAACATCAAAATTTGCAGCATCAACTGGCTAGGTTTCATCAAATTTGCCAGTTTCTATGTTAAAATGCAAAAATTTGTAAATCTTTCGAAATTCGATGAAATAAATTAAAATAAACGTTGTTTCAGTGTTTTTTCGCGTATTTCTTTGTCCCAGAGTACTTTTTGGCCGCTTTAGCTGAGCCAAACAGCCGATCCGCCGAAATGAGGTTTTTACCGGCTAGCACAAAATTGCCAAGTCCAAATGCAATTTTGAGCTGTTCACGTGAAAGAACGCATTAAACTTGCTATGTGGATGACTTTTGAGCAACTAAGAGCCATTTTTGGGAGTTTGGCAGCAAAAGCAAAAATTGGTTTTTTTTCCCACCCCTTGGTTTTTTTCCCATTTTGTAAAAATTCTGCTGGCAGCTTGCCAAGCGTCGCAGGAAGGCGAGACCGACATTTTTGGAAAGAGCACATGTTGTTCTCATAGAAACTATTAAAAGTTATTATCTAACTGCTATGGAAAATTTTTTACAGGCCTTCAAAAATAGGCAAATTTTGAATTTTTGGGGGTCAAAAATGCCAAAATTTTCAAAATGTCACAAAATGCTCAAAAGTGGTCCGATTTAGCTCAAATTTGGTATGGTAGGTGGGATGGGCCCTACCAACTTGCATGCAAAATTTGAGCCCGCTAGCTCATCCCCATCGCCCAAACGGGGGGTTGGTTTTTTTTGCCACCACTTGCGGGTTGGTTTTTTTCCCCGACCTCTATACCCGCCTCCTGGGTCATGGGTTGGAGATATGAGCTCCAAAACATAGCAGCAGGAAGCGCCACTCTTTCTAACCTATGTATGCAAAGATCAAGTCATTTGGTTCACTCCTGCTCATTTTATGACATTTTGAAAATGACAACTACTTTTTGGTTCAACCATCCAAAATTTACCAAAAGTTTGGACCGATGTAACTTTTGACTGGGTTGGGTTAGAAAAGTTTTGCAAATATCTGCTACGATGGCAACTCTTCCTCTTTGCACACAGCCAAAATTAGACCGATCCGCTGTACCGTTGGTCTGGCACATTGCCAAACGTGGCGGGAAAAAAACCCACCCAATTTTTTTTGAAAAATTTTCTAACAACTCAACACGGAAACAATTAGAGACTATAGCACGGTGCTATCGAGCACGCTGCGTCATCCTATGCGGTCAGATTCGGACAATTTTGCTTACCTGGCTAGCTAGGTGCTAAAAACCTTAAAAGTGCCATTTCGCTGCTGGAGGACCCAATACAGGTACAATTGTGGATTTTAACAGCCGATTCTACGTAAAAAACCATTCTCTAGAATAATAAGTTTTATCAAATTACATCATTTTTAGCATTTTTCAAAAATTGCCCTATGTTTGTGTTAAACTTTATGAAACCTGGCCAGTTGATGCAGCATTTTCAACGGCACCTGAGATCTCAAAAAAGCTACTTAGATCGGGTTTTTTCGTTCATTCTAACTAAAAAGGGTTGAATTTTACACTGGAAGTGTCAGAATTGCGATAGAACAATTTTTAAGACCTGTGAGGGGTGGGTTTATTTTCCCCCATTGGGTTTTTCCCCCGCTACTTTTTGCATTATACCGCTCTAACGTACAGAAGTGCAAATAGGCTTAAAAGAAAGTTCTAAGTACGCCAAGTACGATGGTATATAAAGTTCTCCGATAGCCCTTATAATAAAAAAGTTCCAGCCAAAATCCGAAAATGTGCGTTTTTCCCCCATGGCTATAGAAAGGCAAAAAGTTCTCAAAAATGCCAGGATTTAAGCTAAAAATAGTCATCTTTACGAAAAAATCTCCGGCGAAGCCGGAGCATTTTTGAAAATTTGCCTATTTTTGGTAAAAATTTGGGCCCCCAAAAAATCCGGGGACGGGCGATTTCGGGGGAAGGAATTTGCGTGAGGAGGTCAATTTCGGGGGGGGGGGGGCGCTCCCCCCCGTAAAAAATACCCTGTAAAGTATGGCTAGGCCCGATTCCTCCGACTAGGGTGCGCAAAGTAGTCGATGCACCCAAATCCGACCCTCGGACAACTCCGGACCAAAATTGAATTGTTTTCTGGCACTCCCTATGGACTTTGCGCAGCTACCTCATATTATGCATGTAACATGCCCTAACTCTAAGCTATCGAACCATTATTGATTTTGCTAGTGCATTCTATCCGAAATTAGCTGGGAGCAATTAAGGCTCATCATTTCAGGTTTTCAAAAATTCAAAGCTTCGTGGAAAAATTGAACTTGAGCTTCGTGGAACCATTTGGGAAATCACTAAACAGTTGCAAAACTTCAATTTGAATTTGAAAATTTTGACAAAAATCCGACGTTGACAAAACCTAGTTTGTCTGAAATATCGAAATATCTAAAACAGCCAAGGTGATTTAAGGTGCTGGTTTCCTTCTCGGGTATTTTTGACTCGTACGGCAGTAATCCTTTACGAAAATAGCTAAAACTTATGAAATAACCTATGTTCGTGCTCTTTAACATTCTGGACCATTCCCGTACTGTTAGGCGAAAAGATAGGAAAGTATATATATTGACAGTGTTTTTTGCTCAAAAAAGTGCGCAATGACGCACTTTTTTTCTGAAATGAGCAAAAAATTTTGGGCTTGTGCGCACGCGTGCGCACCTTTTCTGAGCGAGAGAAATTACTGAAAATTTGTTGCTCAAAGTGCTCAGAAAATTGCTTCTGACTCTCAATTTCAAAAAATTTCCAATTTTTCCTGGGGGCTCCGCCCCCAAATCCCCGTCCTTACTTGCCTATTACTAGTTTATCGCTAAGTTGCGACTTGTCTTTCAGTAAGCAGGCTAGTATTAATATACAAGCACCCATAGCCTAACGTTCATATGATTTAATCGAGCTTGTATATGCAACTCGCACTGCATATTCAAGTTATGAAACAAAACTGATTGCCAAATTTTAATTTTAGTTTGGCAGTTTTTGGAGGAGTTTACAAAACTTTAACAGGAGATTCCGTGACAGCTAGGTTGGCCTTGTCCGTGTTTTGTCTACCCACCGACAGTTCAAAAGGCATTTAAAAATAGAGATGCTCTGGGCTGAGCCCTGAAAATTACTGAATCTGACGTCGGAATCTTGAATCATTTTCGGAAAACTGCGTAATTTTCGATGAAATTGCAATTGCAATAGCGTATATATGTTTTGTTTTTATAAAAGCAGTTTTTCTTAACTTGCAAACAACTTAAAAATTGCCAAAAGGTTTCATCATTTCGCTAAATGTACAGAATAAATATTAACTTTTATATCAATAAAACTTGATGCAAATATAGTCAGAGGGGGGAAAAAAACATGACGGAAAAGAAGGGGAAAAAAAACATGGTCGCCTACTCCCCAACCATAGCAGGTGCAGCTGTCTAGTATAGCCCATTAGAAAGAGCAACTCTAGAAGTATACCCTACAGTACCAGATTGGTTTCTAAGTTTGATTCTGTAAGTACAGTACTTGACCAAAGTTGACCTCCCAAAATTGTCCAAAATGATAAGGATTTTCCAAAGTTTGCAAGTCTATATCTAAACAACTATCAAACTTTGGCTACTATAAATGGGCATGCGGGCATAATTTGACTTGCTCTATCACATGGCAATAGTGGTTTTCCCAGCAATACGTAACTGAACGAAGTACAA
>JASAND010013405.1:0-44172 GCA_030248195.1 Trissonchulus latispiculum
TTACTATAGAGCAAGTTGTTATAAGAGCAGTCGACCACAATGTGGCATATAGACTAGACTAGGGCCACCGTTCAAGCGGCAGGCCCTAAATCCGTAATCGTTTTCGGATAAAATCGAAATTCGGAATTTCTCCAAAATTCCCCGATCAGCCTGGGTCCAGAGCGGATCAAAGGCAGAGATCTCAGAGACCAGATTTGCCTGATCTCTCCAGAGGAGGGCCAGGGCCAACTGGTATCGACTTACGTAACTGGACAGGTGACCTAAACCGTAGGAAATCAGAGGAACTCCACTTCCATTAGTCATGGAAAAAGATTTCAAACGATCAGAAAGGAAACCAGTGACAATTTCGTAGAATTTGGAATTGAGTAAATCCGATTTGCACTGGAGAACAGAGCGAAAAATAGAGTCAACATCCGCACCACCTGAGCTCTCTTTTAGGAGTTCAACGGAAGGAGGAGAAAAGGGAATTCCTGATCTTCCTTTTCCTTTTCCTTTCCTTTTCCGAGATACCAGGATAAATTCCTCAGTCATAAGGAAGGAATATCTCTCTGTTTGACCAACAAAATTAATCATGGAGAGGCACCAGCGTAGCTAACACTAATGTTGAATGTTCCATTTTCCTCAAGCTATAAAAACATCTGTAAAAACAAATGACAAGTATAGCAAAGCACTGATTAACGGGAATAACTGGTGGGTAGTAGGGGAACATTTACTTATTCAGGAAGAGGACGTGGTGTTTAGAATTTAGGAAATATTTCTAGAAATAATTTTCTAGAACGGTGTACTATTTTTTCGAATCGGGCAAGTGCAAATTTCAAGTGAACTTTAGTGGAAACCTGGCCTCCTACTGGGCAATTTTGATAAAATAGGAAAAAATAGGAATTTTTCTTGCAAAAAATAGGAAAAAATAGGAATTTTCGAAATAAAAATAGGAAAATATAGGAAGTTCAATGAAGCCTATTAGGCGAATCCGTATTGAATTTACACTAATAATTGAGTTTTTCGTTCCAACAACATGTGTAAGCAGAACAACGGTATAATTAGGAAATACCAAATATATACGTTAATCTTAAGGCATATTTGGCAACGTTAGGCAATATATTTTAGGTCACTCCTAACTTGATCGTCACCTCCCCCTACTTTCCTCGCCAAGAAAAATTTAAGTAGATCACAATAAAAGCTACAACGACATTTCTCACATTCTTCACTGACTGGATTGGATTGGATTTTAACACAAAATTATTCCGAAAATAAGTATAGTTTTTCGTTCCAGCATATATTCGTTTTTCCGCTATCCTGATGACGTTAAAATACTTCTGGACTGCCAGACAGAAATAAGCTAATTTTAACCTTTATATAAACGTACATCTGAGCTACAAATAAATCTAGGCCGTCTGAAAAAATTCCAGAATTTTTCAGAAAGAAATCTATACATTATTTCTAAAAATTTTCTATCCAGGAGTTATAATACTGGGCTGGCTTATTTTCACTGGGGAAGGAGGTGGGCGAACCCCCTCCAGTTAGTGTTGTGGATCGGATCGGAACGGCAGCCAAAATTACCTACCGATCCGATCCGGCAAATGGACGGCGATCCGATCCCATCCGATCCGATCTATCCCCGGATCGGACCGATCCGATCCGATCGTAATTTTATTTTTCAATTGTATATAGACACTTAAGGGGGTCCAATTTCGGGGTTATTTTTTGGACTTTCTTTGATCTCGCTGATTTTCATAATTTATTGTCCACACGGTATATTTTAACGAGTTATTAAAATGAAAGTCGAAAGTCTTGCGGTCGCTAAGTAATTTCACTTCAAATTAGAGATTTCATTTGTTAAACATAGGAAGTTAGAAAAGTTGTCACTTTTTCGCGTGCTAGGGTGTAGGACCAAAAAATTTGCGTACAGACTTTGGTCTTTTATTGCAAGCTTAAACATATTTTATAGTTTTATATATTTATAAGCAATGCATATTTTTAAAATCGTTCGGAAATGAAAACATTGAAAATCACGAAAAATCCGGAATCCCGGGTTTTATTCACGAAAAACCCTTACTATATATATTTTCAATGATTTGCTAAAATTTATGCACATATAGAAAATTTCGTTTCCGTGATCATGAGTCCCCGTCATATTTTTGCTCTTGCAAACTTGTCAACCAAAATCCACCAAATCTTCGGAATTTTCTGTTTTTCAAAATTTTCCGGTATTCAAAATTTTTAATTCTGACGATATGCTTATCATTTAAAAGCTCGTGACGAAATGAACCCGCTTTGTAAAACAATCATTTCCCATAAATGTATTTATTGCCAAAATCACTAGAACAAGATTTTCCGGATTTATATACATGTGCTTACACACACTCGAAAGGTCTTGACGAGCTGAACAACTTTTGTAATACAACTCGACCCAGAGATGGGTCCTGTTCCCAGAATTCACAAAAACCTCCCTATCAGTGAATAAAGAATATGGAAAAATTTGTACTTTCAGGTATTAGTTCTATCTCATAATTAGCTTTTAAATGAAACCCTATAATTTAAATGTAAGAACAAAAATAGGCAGCAGGAGCAGCTCTATTCGATCATTGACACAAAATTTTGAATGTGTTAAAAATCTGGAGAAATTAAATATTTTTAACATATTAAATAAGTAATATTAAGTATTAAATATTTTCCGTGATACACTCCCAATACGCAGGTTATTATAAAGCTACAAGTAGTGTTGCTTCAGTAACCGATTTTAGTTTCAGTTTTAGTTTCAGTTTCAGTCGGCGGTCCAAGGCGGTTTCAGTTTCAGGTCTCCTCCCAGAATAGTTTCAGTTTCAGTCGGCATCGCAAAATAATTTCAGTTTCAGCTATAGTTTCATTCGGAGTTTCAGTTTCAGTTCATTCGAAAAACTGCAGTTTCCAGTCCTAAGATCTAATATAATGCAAAAATTTATGATTATTTATACTCCTACTGCAGAGTATTAACGAAAAAATTGCTTAAAACCTTCAAATTTTCATGTTTTGAGAAAAGACTGAAAGTAGTTTCAGTCCGAGTTTCAGGTCTTTACCCAATCCAGTTTCAGTTTCAGTTTCAGTCGGCCGCCTAATGTAGTTTCAGTTTCAGTTTCAGGTCTCATCTCAAAATAATTTCAGTTTCAGTTTCAGTCCCTGAAACTGAAACCTGTACAACCTGAAACCTAGTTTCAGTTTCAGTTTCAGTGCCTGAAACATCACTAGCTACAAGTCAGGCAGGACGATTCTAAAAACATATATTGTTGGGCTCTAAAGGCAAGTTTGCAATTAAACGACCGAAGTAATGTACACTTATACAAAAATGAGTTCGGCGGATTTTGAAAACTTTCCATTTCTGAGCCAACGCACAAAAATTTTCCTTCAAGTTCAGAGAACTTTTCCTGGTTGCTGAGAACATTTAATCGTACCAGAATAAGTACACTCTCAGCTGTCTGCGGCATTCAATTATTAAGTGGAGCGGACTGTCCAAAAATTAATTAGCAGAAAATTTTAGAGAGCAATTCCATTTGACTGTTTTCATATATATATATATATATACATATGAAACTTTATTTATCCAGAGAAAGTAAATAAAACAAAAACATTAACAGCAGAATATTTACATCAACAACAGGAAATTCAACAGTTGAACAAAATTTAGTTGACAGATTTTGAAACTTTCTTGAAAGACATTTTGCAATGTTGGAAAAAAATTCCAAATTTTACCTCATTTGCCGGATCGGCGATCCGGAAATATCAAGCCGATCCGATCCGATCCGATCCGACCCCGAAACTACCTCCAGTCGGTGACCCCCGCCCGCACAGGAGGAGTCCCAATGAATTCCGACATCCCATAACAAAGGTCTCTTGCGCTTCCCCCCAGCCATAACTTTTGATTTTTTTGACCAATAACTTTGAAATTTGGTATGGGTGCATACTGGAGGCTTATGAATTCAAAAATTTTAAATTTTTGTTTGGTATTAAGGAACACTCTTAGAAATGTTCCACTAGAAACTACAGGAATCACTTTTGTAGATGATAAATACAAAAGCTTTTGTAGAAAATACAGGTTAAGTCTTGTAATTTCTACAGGACATCGTTGGTAGTTTTTACCGGACATACCTTGGTAGAATTCGTTACAAGTTACGCCAGTGTTCAATACAAGTGAAACCTGTAGTTTTCACAGGTTTACAGGTTTACTCTACAGGAAAGTACTCGATACGCTGATAACGCAAACTGAGTATATAAGGGCGACAGTGATCATAATTTTTGAAGACTGAAATTTTTGAATTTTTTCAAATTTTCAGTCTTTCAACACCCCGTGGGTGATTTTTTTGTAACGGCCGCTCCCTGCCGAAAATATTTTGGGAGCGGCCTCCCGCACCTGCCCCCCTTTTTTGAAATAACAGGTTGCCCCAGTAAAATTTACAGGTTTTGACTTGTAAAAACTACAGGTTTGGTATCTGATTCAGGATTGTCAAAAAAAGTCGAACAAAACTACAGGTTTCTTTTGTATTTTCTACAGGAAACTCTTGTAATCTTTACTATTCGAGAGGCCGGTAAAAAATACAAAAGCTACTTTTGTGGAAAATACAAGAAGCTCCGCTGGTGACTGACCGCACAGGAGCACTTTTGTAGAAAACTACAAGAATTCCTGTAATTTCTACACGAGTCTTTTTAAGAGTGAAGGGGGACCAAGGGGGACCAAAAAATTTTTGAAAAAATTCCGGGAAACAGTATATACTATTTCCGCTCGACTCTTTCCGAAAAAACCTACCCTACCTTCCACTAATGGGACCCCAATAAAATTGCCAAAAAATAAGCCAGGTTAATAAGTTAAGAGTAAAACCAGTAAGGAATCTGAAAAGTACGGAAATGAAGACGGCAAAATGCGAACTACAAAACATAAGAGTTAGCTGACAGGATGAGGAGTTAGCCAAAGACTGATCTACATAATTTACTTTAAAGAAAAATTTTATAAAATCAACTTTGCAATCGGATCCAAAAACCATAAGGTTTTGGTTGCAGGTGCAGTCAAAGACTTGTCGGCGAAGCGAAAATTTTTGAAAATCCCGGATTAGGGCATAAACTAAACATCGTCTCAGACACTAATACTGAAATAATGCAAAACTAGTGAAAAATATGGAAAAAATAGGAAAAGGAACCTATAGGAACTTCAGAGAAAAATAGGAAAAATAGGAAGAGTAGGAGGCCTGGGAAACGAATCCAATAAATTAGTATTCTTAGCATACTGTGCACGAAAAATCAAACAGAGCTTACGGTAGTGCCCGACAAAACTGGAAAGTATTGAAAAACCTTTTGAAGAAAATTTCAAGCTCAAATCTGGTAAGAGGGGAAGGATTTTAGCCGACGCAGCCCAAAACCTCAGAAGGCTTGGGGGGGTGATTTCGGGAGGAGTTCCTTGTATTAAATCTTATTTTATACAACTCCTAGAGCGTAATTAGTTCGGGTTATTCTACACAATCTTTTATTTGGAGGACTCACACAACTTAACCTTTCACGAACTTAGTACAGCTAACAGGAAATACAATAAAAAATAACGTTTAGGAGCCACTCGCTCTAAGCGTTTCATAAGACTTTGAGGAAAACTTTGCAATTGTCGGTATACATACCATTAAAAGTATATACCTCTACAGTATATACTCTTTACCATTGCCTGTTAGTTGAGCGTCGAAACCTAACCAGAAATCAAAAATATGGTTCACATTAAAAGAAAAATCTTTCCTTTAAAACCGGTTAAAACTATACGTCAAATTTTGAAAACCATCTACCACATAGAAACCTCTACGCACAGCTCACCTCTGAGCTACTTTAACGCTGATGCAATCTGTGCTGTTGCGCTAAACCGAGTCCGGAGCACAAATCATCGTTTGCAGCAGACCAGAGAAATTAACCCATCAAGCGTTTGAGGATATCCTTCGCGGTTAGCCGGCCATCCTCAAACACTACAGCCTCAGCTCTGTTAGGCGGGGTGATCAAACGAGTGGAACAGAGCTTAAGGGTGGGCGGGCCTAGAGATGTCCATTTCGGCCTGTCGGCCCGGTCCGGCAGGGACGACGTCATTTGGTTACCGGGCAGGGACAGAAATTTATAAACTGCGGGCCGCCTCGACTCTACGAAAACACTGTGAAAATACTAAAATTTAATCATTGTAGTTTTTTTACTGTAAATGTTAACATTTCGCAGTACAATATAACGTTTCCATGTAGTATTGACGCCTTTAAAAGTTAGTGAAATTTTGAAAATCTTTCGGCGGGCCGGATTTTGTCACTCGCGGACCGGTCACCGGACAACTGCTTTCCGGATATGCTCAATTCATAGAATATACCGCCGTTATTTACTTTTTATTTTTGCTCACGTTTCGTCATAAAGAAACCTTGAACAGGCAAAACTTTCCTGTGAAGTCCGTATCATTAAACATGAAAGATGGATATGCATTTTATGTTCCACATAGACTATCAGACTACCCAAAGGACGTAAATTAATAACAATTACACACCAGTAGTGCTTCCTAATATATAATATCCTAATAACTAACACATACCTAAACTAAAACTAAGCAAGCAGATGTAGACTGAATAAAACTTTAATAATCTAAACATAAACAATTACATAGTCATAAAATTGCAACAATCAATAAATAAATTAATAAGTGAAAACACAGTCTCTTAATACATTAACAAACCATCGCCAACGAAACGTAAATGCATTTTGTCACACCAAGAACCAAAAACATAATAAAACAAAACCTAAGTAACTAATATCAAGAGTACATAATGATAAGAATATGCCACTAGGCACAGTCCATGAACTGCTAACCCCCTCCGCAAATTAGATCCTAGTAACCCCCTTCCCGCAAATTGGTACCTGTTCGAAACGAAAAATTGGTAACTGTTCGAAAAGCTAATAAACACGGTGTTAGCAAATGTCGTGCCTACTTCGAGCTTTAGAACACAAACATAGCGTGCGAATCTCTTTGAAATGATGGGTCTGATTTGCGGGGGGGGGGTCAGCCGTTAGCGAGCAGAGCACAGTTGTTGGTATGATAACAAGGAGTTCCTAGTGGCGTTCTCCTCTCTATGTACTCTTGCAAATATGTATGTATAACAATCTGGGCTTATTCTAGGGATTTGTTCTTGGAGGAGCTCACAAAAGTCCAAGGAGCAAGGAATTTTTTGGGGGAGGGCGAAAATTTTTCTAATAATATGCTAAAAATGTCGCTATTTTTCTAGCATGAACTGTAGAAGTTGATTTTTTCGCAAAAATAAGCAGATTTAGTGCTCAAAAATGCAAAAACTGAGAAAAAATCTCCGGCGAAGCCGAAAATTTGGTCTTGTGACCGATGTTTTCAGGGCAAAATTTGGTACCAAAAGGGGCACCCACTTTTTGATGGGGAGATTTTTTGGGGAGGGAGAACGATTGTTGGGAGGAGGGTGCCCACCCCCTCCCCCTCCCCCAACTAGAATAAGCCCATACAATATTTGCACCGTTTTCCATTTGTTACTTTCCTCCCGGTTCTAGTCCGAGTCATCGTGCAACAAGACATTAAATCAACAACACATTGAAACCAGGTGAAATAGACAAAGGACAAGACACAAGATCATATCACAAAGATCACAAGATCACAGAGACTGCCAAAATCGTGGGTGAAGAAACCATCCGACAAAAAGTTAATGATGGAGATGCCAGAAAATCTTAAAATTTGAACTACTTATAATTCTACAAAGCAGGTGGTGGTAAGGCACAGCTACACAGCATAATAGTAACGAGAGTACCCAATATAGCCCACCATTATTAGAAGTTCATAAATCTAATATTCGGTCCGGACATCCAAAAATGTCCATAAAATTTAAGACAGTACAATATGTATCTAAAAACACAAAATGGTAGCTAATGCAGTGGTATAAGGAAAACATTCAATTGAAAATTCAAAAAAGCGGGTGCCTCTTTTGGTACCAAATTTTACCCAGAAAAAAATTGCTCAAAAGGCCTAATCTTCAAAAATTTCCCGGGCTTCGCTGGAGATTTTCACTCGATTTTTGCCTTTTCCAACCCCAAATCTGCTGATTTTTGCACTAAAACCTGACTAGCGGCGAAATGCGAATACTATATATATAAATGGAGCATATTTTAGATAATTTTGAAAATCCCCCACGAGGGCCTCCCCAAAGAAAAACTCCCTAGACAGGTTATCTCAACTACGAATCCCCCCAGCAATGAATCGGAGAAAACAGAAAAATAACTGAAATACAAACAACAATACATTATATGCATTATTATTATATTATTATTATTATATTATTATTATTATTATTATTATTATTATTACGCTGCATAGAGTAAGTAACACGCGTATATTACGTGTACGTGCTACGTCCACAACCACAGCCAAGAAGATAATTCCATACTCCTAAAGTTAGTACATTATCTTATAAACAAAAAACAATAAACAAAAATCAACAGACAATCACCTACATTACACAATACCTGCCTCATCATTATTAATTATTTTTGCATGAATTAGAGCTTTCCATTTATTGTTAGCTTTGAAATCAAGCTATTACGTAATAATCTCTAATTTGAAATTTTAGCTCTAGTCATCAGCAATCGTGGTATATATATAATTTGCGAGAAGATATCCCCAAACACTGAATACCCTTATACAAAAATATACAAAAAGGTTGGCCCTACCACAAACAACTTGTTACTGTTACTGTAAGATTAAGGATGCACCGGAAACGCCACTGACTGTGGTCCAAACGGTCAGTGCCTTAAAATCAGAGGTGCCAAATTGAAGATTTTTAAAAATTTTCTTAAACCCAATTTCACGCAAAACTCCTTAATACTATTGTTGTTTCTCTAGCGCCAGAGAGAAAAACTAACGACTCGTAACAACTTAACTTAATTATTTTTGATTTCCAAAATTGTAAAATTTTGGAAGAAATTTTAAAACCTTTTACAAAATTTCAGTAAATAAATACTGGCCAGGTCGAGACCATGGCCGAAACCGGAACCTGCTGTATCTCTACACAAAATACATTACATATAGTACATAAGCTTGTTATATAATTAAACACATACCAGCCCAAACTGTCTATATCACTGTTCAGTTCATCAGAAAAAAAGAAAAAAGGTAAAACGAAAAAACTGATCATGCATCAGGCTTCATTTACTGGAATCACAGGGAGTTCAAATTAGCGCCAGCCACTGTCAAGTCCAAATCGGAGCCAACAGAAAAAAGGGAGAGTGGACAGGAAAGGAAAATCCGGGAAAAAGGAAGAACATTAGGAACCCAGGGAAAAAAGGGTGACTGGCCTTAGACCTTAGTACCTACTGAGAGAGAGAGAGAGAAACAAGAGGAAACGTTAGGATTAGGTTTCACCTAGGACTGGGACCATTGGCCGCCATAGATCCACCCGATCCTTTTGATTCCAGCAGCAGAGGCTCTGATCCACCACCTCCGCTAGACGGTGAGGAGCCAGCCACCGCCCTAAGCCGGGCCGCTGCGGCCGCCTGACCAGTCCGGGAATAGATATAGATGGCCAGGTTGACCAACAGGACGCCCAGAAGGAAGGGAGCCGAGGGGTGAAAGTTGAAAACGATCATGGAAAATAGGCAGGTTAAGATAATGGCAACAGAAGTGGCAAAGCCCTTCAGGATGTTGTCCGCGTAGCGAACGCACATGGCCACGGCCAGGCCGCCGATGGCATACCAGAAGACCACGGCCCAGACCAGCCCGTCGTAGCCGTACAGGAAACCGTGCTCTCTGAAACACAGAGGAAAAAACAATAAACAATATATATACACATATTGTTATATATATACAACAACATAAAACAAACCAAAAGTAAGTTCAACTGAACCATAGAGAAATTTAGACTGTCGTGGTGACGAGAGAGAAAGTCAAAGAGAAAGCGAAGCAGACAAAGAACAGAAATGCTTGGAATGTTCTGTTTTGTCCCGCTCATGATAGTCTGGCCAGCCAAGTACGAAAAGCTAAGCGCTGCCAACACAATATATAGATACTTCCATGTTTGCCATCCTAGCTATATTGGTTTAACCAAGAGTATACAATAATTAAGAGTGTGACAAGCGCCGCAGTCTCACTTATCGGTCATCATCCGCACAATAACAGCGGACTCCCTAAAACTGAGTACTCACTCAATATACAATTGTGTATATACGCTCGGCTCACTCGCACTAGGTTTACGTATCGAATCTCGTAAGCACCACTACTCTCTAAGCGCAAAGCGTGCTTGCTCGGAGCTTCAACACGCAACCCCAGAGAAGTGAAGGTAGTCAGTTGTAGGGGGGGGGGGGTCAAGCTGTTGTTGTGCAAATATGTTTTCTGCTTGATAACCGACAAGGATTGTCTGTTATTATGTACTCTTGGTGTAACAGAGAATTTGATAAAGAATATTTTTGATGGGAATTCTTTACTTTCTGATGACAGCACATTTCCATCCTGCAAACATTCACATAAAACTCTCTACATATATATTTACTAACAAAATTTAGTTGAGCACATCCTAGGACACAAACAATTTAGTTGGAGAATAAAAGAAGAGACATTGACAGAGCCTCTGTGCTAGTCTAAAATTCCAGGATAGAACAGCTGCAGTGAGATGAGAGAAAGAGAAATATGGCTGAATGAAAACAGAACCGGATACAAAACTGATATTAACCGAGAACTAACAGCATCAGTTAAGTATATATATAGGACAGAAGAACATACTGCCAACTAAAATTAATAATTCAAGCATAGTCATTGAGTGACAGAATGTACTGTGTACAGTGTACGCCAGAATATAATAGAGTGAACAGAAGACTGGGTTTTCTCTAGGTCAAAAGAAGTAGGGGGAAATAAAGTGGGCTAAAAATGCTAAAAATACGGTACAAATTGCGTGGTTTCTTCGTGTACTGCTACAACTGAGCTAAAAATGCTCAAAAATCAAGTTTTAGTGGCAAAATAGATGATTCTGGAGCACAAAATTCCGGCGAAGCCGGAAAAATTTAACCGAAAATCCTTAAATGGCATTTCTGGGAGCCCTATAGTGAGTGGGGGGAAGCCCAAAAAAGTGGAGGGGAACGAGTGGGGGGCCCAAAAAGTGGGGGGGGGGGGCGGGCAAAACATGGGGGCGCCTCCACCCCCACCCCCCAACTAAAGGAAAACCAGGAAGATATTATTTGCTATATTTGCTTGATTAAGCCATAAGTACATCACATAAACAGTAAACCACAAGGTGTACTCTCTACTTAATCAGCTAACTCATACCTATGTAATGTAAACTAACACAACTGGCTCATAGGAGACAAGCTTAACCTTAAGTGACAACCTTCTCCCCTGTAAATTAGTACCCACCCACCTGTCAAAACGTTGGTATGCTCTGCTCAGTCGCTCTACGAATGTGTGTGTGTAATGGGACAGTCTCGAGCTTTAGAACGCAAACATAGCTCGCAAATACCTATTGCAAATGACAACCACTAGGGACCGACAGCAGAGCAAAATCATTGCCGACATTATAAAAAATATGCATAGAACGCATGTGCTGAGGGTGTGCCAGGTGCATCCTAATTTCAGGAGGATCGCGCAGTGTGTAAGCAAAATCAGGACGACCGCGCAAAGCGAGCGCTGCTCATAACGGCAAAGTTTCGTAATTAATTCAGTATGAATTATTGAGACAAACCACACAAGTTATAGGATAGTTAAACAGAATTCTGCCCTACTTCATTTTTCAACAATTTCGCATGCAGATTGCAATCTGTGAAATGAATAAAAATGACAAAAATATATAAAAGCATAACGCATTGTACGTACCTTACAAACTTTCCCTCCTTAACCTCCATGGTCAGAAGGCTGAGGGGTATGGCCAGGACAGAGAGCTGAATGTTTCGCATCCAGACCGAGATGTCTGATCCTTTGAGGATCTTCTCAAAATAGACACCCGCAAATCCGGACATGATCACACAACAGAGGACGGCCACCAGACCCATAACCGGGTTCTGAGTCCGTCTGGGGACAGGCGGGGGAGGCACCGCTATCCTTTCCCCATCTGTCTTTCCCTCCGGCTGCTGTACAGCAGCATCCGCTACCGGAACTGCAAAGGAGTCTATCCCTTCCTTTTGCGACGGCTCCTGACCGCCCACATTCGAAAACCTACTAGCCAGTTCTTCGTTGCCACTCTGAGCAAGATTTGAGATTGAGTCAAGACTACTGGAATGATTGAAGCTGCTGTCTGGGAGGTCAGGCGGAGACTGTCGACGAGTTCGAATGCCCGAGCCAGCGGGGGAGTGGAAATGAGGGGGAATGGGGGAGGAGGGGAGGGAAGGGGGAGCCGCTCCCCCGCTCCCTCCCCCTTCACCGGAGACCTTCCCAGCCTGTTCCTGCATCTGGACGACGGAAACGCCCACAAACAGGATGACGAGGGCCAGCCACTGACCCCGGACCAGGGTTCGTCGCAGAATGGCCACAGTAAACAGGGCTGTGGTCAGAATTTTCAGCTGATAGGTCACCTGAAAAAATAATTAGGTACGTACTTGAGCAAAAGCACAGAACGAATAGTTCTTGAACTTGACATTAGGTATATACGAACGTAGTCAGAAAGACAAAATAGCTCTCAGCCTACCGCCAGTCCTAGATAGACAATGATTATCTTAATACTATTCTCTTCCTTATGTTATGGATTTAGTATTGGTAGGTAGGTAATAGAAGTATATATTGCTATTTTTCTAGCATTTACTGTAAAAATAGTTTTTTTATCACAATAATAGGCATACTTAGTGGCAAAAATTGAGAAAAATCTCCGGCGAAGCCGGAAAAGTTTTGAAATCTTATCTTTCTGACAGAATTTCTAAGGGCAAAATTTGGCACCAAAAGGGGCACTCTCTGGTTTCGGGGATGGGGGTAAGTCGTTTATGGCGGCCCCCCGACGCCAGCCCATTTAAATAAGCCCAGGTTCATCACACAAATAAGAAAATTTAGTGGCGAAAATGAAAAAATTTAACTAAAACGCGCCCGAAAGCAAAGTTTTGGAAGTGTGTACTTTTAAGCGATTTTGTCAGTGCAAATTTCGTAATAAAAGGCACACCAACTGTTGTCGTCAAAGGAGATTTTAGTCTGGGAAAGGCATCTATCCCTCCCTTCGTCACAGCTATAGCTAAAGTCCGATAAACATATTGTAAGAGCAAAGAGCCAATTTGTGTCATAAAAACAACAATCCAATCAACAACAGTGAGAGGTTTATACACACGTACCAGTAGGGTCGTTGCGGTGAGATTGGAAACAGCCACATAGAGCAGATTATTCTGAAGAGTATAGATGAGAGAGGGAACGCAGACCTTCAGCGTGTCCATGGGCTGACGACAGATCAAGTCGAAGGATTTGGCAAGACATCTGTGAAACAGCCCAAAAGCATTATTAGCAGCCCCAAAGCATTTCAGTTAAGGATTTCAAAGTGTAACTAGATACGTAGATAAATATATATACAAGTAACAAAAATGCTCCGCACAAAAGGGGATATGTGTGTTGGGCTTATCCTTTAAATTTCGGTTGAGAAAGTAAAGGCATAAATCCGACACAGCAATTTTTGTGGATGGTTCCATGGCGAAGGTTCTTCCGTTCGCTTCGGACTTTCATTTGACACCAAATTTGACCACTTTTGAAAAATTTTATTTTTGACCCAAAATCGCCTAAATCCCCACCCCACCCCACCACAGCACTCTACAGCCACTTTGGGTACGCAGTTCTATGACAAAAGTTGCTCAGCTCACTTAGGACTTTCATTTGATACCAAATTTGACCACTTTTAAAAAACTTTATTTGCGACCACTTTTCTTAGAAAACCCACCTCTAGGGCGAAGTTTCTTTAGCAAATCCATGAAGTTAGATCGATTTGGCAGTTGAAATTTCAATGTAACTTTAGCCATTATTTGTACCAAAATTAGCAAATATTAATTTCATTGAAGACTCGTTTTTAAAAAATTCTTCAGCAACTGGGGGGGGGCAGGCCCCCCGTTTTATTCCTGTGGCTTACCACGTCAACAGAAGAGGTGTGTCATCGCTGATCCTTGCAACTTGCAAAAACTTTTTCAATCTGAAACTATTTTGACCAGCTACTCCCTCATTATTTGGGTGTACGAACACGTGGGGGTCCTTAAATTTTTAATTGCAAAGAATGCTCTGTAGAAATTCCACCAAAGTCACGAAATATAAAATTTTCTCTGCTTCTGGGGGGCTCCGCCCCCCAGGCCCCCCGAATATATAATTTTTGCGTTCTCCAGCCGAAATTTTTTTCTGGCTACGCTTGTGCTCTGAACAATGGACAACTATATATATATATATATATATATATATATATATATATATATATATATATTGTAAATAACTATATTATGTAATTTATGCGCACAACAACAAATTTTATTTCTGCACTAAAATAACGCGTTAAATACCATATATATATATATATATATATATATATATATATATATATATATATATATATATATATATATATATATATATATATACAAGAAATAAAAATGCTCCTCTGGAGCATGAAAAAGTAATATGGGTGATGGTGAGGTTGCAAAATCAAGAGAGGACGAGTCTTTAAAATGCTTAATATGGGGCTAGGTTAAAAAATAGAAGAGGACTAGGTTGTGAGCGAATTAATATGGGCACAGCTTCGCCGAACAACCCATATTCGCGGGATTTCACGTTTCGTCTTAGCTTAGAGCTATCAATGTCTCAATCAAGTGCTTCATACTAACCAGCGCATTTTACGTATCCATTTATAAGGAAAATTTATATTCATGAATAATTTAGGACTCTCCCACGATCTTCTATTTCCTCCTGACTTGGACCAATAGCTTTAGCATCATATCCTTACAGGGTATTTTTTAGGGATTTTTTCCGGGGGGGGGGCCGGGCTCGGGGGGGGGGAATAAATTTTCGGGGGGGAAGATTTTTTGCAAAAAAGAGCCAAAAAATGGTATTTTTTGGCGTATTTTGCATGGTGAAGCACAAAAAGTTCTAAAAAATGCCAGGATTTAAGGTATAAATAGCCATTTTTACGAAAAAATCTCCGGCGAAGCCGGAAAATTTTTGAAAATTTGACCATTTCTGGAAAAAATGTAGACCTCATTAAGGGGGCAGACCAAAATCCCGGGGGGGGGGCGATTTCGGGGGGGGAAGGCATTTTCGGGGGGGGGAAAGGTCAATTTCGGGGGGGCGCCCCCCCCCCCCCCGGAAAAAATACCCTGTCCTTAGACTTCTCCTAGTAGTAGAGCCTGCGGTAGTTCAACACAACAAAATGATGATAGTATACGTATAGTCCTAGCAGCTAGTCTAACAGTACATGCAAACAGCTATATATATTCGATGAGTATTCAACTGCTTAATTTTTTATTGACTGACATTGATAGCTCTAAGCTAAGACGAAACGTGAAATCCCGCGAATATGGGTTGTTCGGCGAAGCTGTGCCCATATTAATTCGCTCACAACCTAGTCCTCTTCTATTTTTTAACCTAGCCCCATATTAAGCAATTTAAAGACTTGTCCTCTCTTGATTTTGCAACCTCACCATCACCCATATTACTTTTTCATGCTCCAGAGGAGCATTTTTATTTCTTGTCCTTCTGTCATTTTAAAGGATCCCTTCCCAGCAATGCGGTAATGGATACAAGGAGCTTGAACAGTGCCATGCTAAACGAGCGTAGTCGATTTAGAATATATGCCCCCAACAAAACGCCGAAAAACGCTGTTTTAAGGGGTTTGACCACTGGTCAATAGGCCCCATAGACCGTAGTGATCACTGCTCACTCCCTCGATTTCGACAATATGCCCATTGAAACGAGCGTAGTGGATTTACTATATATGCCCCCAACCAAAACGCCGCAAAACGCAGTTTTAAGGGGTTTGACCACTAGTCAAAGGCCCCATAGACCGTAGTGACCACAGGTCACTTCCCTCAATTTCGGCAATATGCCCATTGAAACGAGCGTAGTCGATTTACTATATATGCCCCCAACCAAAACGCCGAAAAACGCAGTTTTAGGCCGTTTGACCAGTGGTCAATAGGCCTATAGGCTGTAGTGACCAGTGGTCACTTACCTCGGTTTCGGAGATACGCCCATTGAAACGAGCGTAGTCGATTTACTATATATGCCCCCGACCAAAACGCCGAAAAACGCAGTTTTAGGCCGTTTGACCAGTGGTCAATAGGCCCCGTAGGCTGTAGTGACCAGTGGTCACTTCCGTCGGTTTCGGCGATATGCCGATTGAAACGAGCGTAGTCGATTTACTACTAGTGGGAAAAATGCCCTAAACGGGCATGCAATGGCTAGAATAGGGAAAGAAGGAAGGGCGGAAAAATGCCAATATATACGTATATATCCTTAACAGTCGGCGCAGAAAATGGTAAGAAACTAGATTCAGCGCCGAATAGGGAAAGCAGTCGGCGCTGAAAATGATAGAAACTAGATTCAGCGCCGAATAGGGAATGCAGTCGGCGATGAAAAGGATAGAAACTAGACTCAGCGCCGAATAGGGAATGCAGTCGGCGATGAAAAGGATAGAAACTAGATTTAGCGCCAAATAGGGAATGCAGTCCGGTAGCGTGGAACAGGCAATTCCTCCGTCCATCCTATTCGCGTGAACTGCTCTGGAATGCTGCGGAACGTGCTTCCTGAGATTTTCCCATTACTCTATTGCGCACAGAAAAAGAAAACCTACTTAGCAGAAACGAGTGTCATAAATACTAAGTCTGAATGAATTACTGATAATCTTGATACCTTGTTGCTATGTGTCTAAAAATTCTTTGATAAGTCTTCACATGTCGGTTACTAGCAATGCCGGGCAAATCTGCTATAGTTAACTTGCTTCAGTCGTCGAATCCTTTTTCGCAGTTTTCGGGATAAACAGAACATTATAAACGCGAGTATATATATATGTGTGTTACTGCTGGAAACGAAATATAAGGAATAATTGTATATACAAATTATTACTCTCTGAAGTGTATTCAAAAACAGATTGATGAGATTTGTGCACAGTGTTCCTAAAAGGTTTTGGATAAGGCGATATTATTTCATCAACCAATTTAAACAATAACTGAACTTAAATTTAACCGAATTTTTTCGTCGCAAATAAAGCTGCAGGTGTTGACTACAGAACATGAAAAGTTATATATGTTCAGTGCAGTTATGCAGTTAGTTATGCAGCCGATTTGCTACTCAAAGTCTGAATAGATGCAAAATTTCTTTCGGATCTAGCTATCGCAGTTCACGCGAATAGCAGTTCAGCGCAGTTATGCAGTTAGTTATGCAGCCGATTTGCTACTGAAAGTCTGAATAGATGCAAAATTTCTTTCGGATCTAGCTGTCGCAGTTCACGCGAATAGGATGGACGGAGGAATTGCCTGTTCCACGCTACCGGACTGCATTCCCTATTTGGCGCTAAATCTAGTTTCTATCCTTTTCATCGCCGACTGCATTCCCTATTCGGCGCTGAGTCTAGTTTCTATCCTTTTCATCGCCGACTGCATTCCCTATTCGGCGCTGAATCTAGTTTCTATCATTTTCAGCGCCGACTGCTTTCCCTATTCGGCGCTGAATCTAGTTTCTTACCATTTTCTGCGCCGACTGTTAAGGATATATACGTATATATTGGCATTTTTCCGCCCTTCCTTCTTTCCCTATTCTAGCCATTGCATGCCCGTTTAGGGCATTTTTCCCACTAGTTTCTTGCATTTTTCCGCTTTAGCGGTTTTAAGAGGGCTTAATATATAAAATGAATAAACTGCCATAAAAACGATTTGAAAAAACCAGACAGGACGTACATATATACGTACGTATATATCTATTGTAAGCACGTTTAGGGCATTTTTATCATTTGTACGGAGCACTATCTCTATATTGATGTGTGTGTAAGGGTTTATCTGAAAAGAGAACATAGGGGTCATCGCGGTGCGTGGGGTACGGAAAATTTCTAAAAACGCAATTGTTTCTGCATTAGAAAACGTTCACAGAGGGATTATCGGAAAAGAGGATGACGGGGGCCGGAACCTCACCGGGGGGGGGGGGGGCCGTCGCGCTGCGTGGGTTTAGCAAAATTTGAAAAAACGCAATTGTTTCTGCATCAAAAAACGTTTAGTAAAGAAAACAGGAAGACGGGGGGCCGAACCGGCAGGGGGTATGTCGCGCTGCGGGGGGTGCGTGAAATTTGAAAAACGCACTTGTTTCTACATCAGAAAACGTTCACATAGGGATTATCCGAAAAGAGGATGACGGGGGGCCGAACACCCACCGGGGAGGGGGGGGTCTCGCGGTGCGTGCGGTTCGGAAAATTTGAAAAAACGCAATTGTTTCTACATCAGAAAACGTTACGTTTAGTAAAGGTTTTCCGGAAAACAGGAGGACGGGGGGCCGAACTCCCACCGGGGGGGGGTCGTCGCGGTGTGTGGGGTTCGGAAAAATTGAAAAAACGCAATTGTTTCTGCATCAGAAAACGTTTACAGAGGGGCTATCGGAAAAGAGGATGAAGGGGGCCGAACTCCTTCCGGGGGGGGGGGTCGTCGCGCTGCGTGGGGGAGGGGAAATTTAGAAAAACGGAATTGTTTCTGCATCAGAAAACGTTCACAGAGGGGCTATCGGAAAACAGCATGACGGGGGCCGAACTCCCACCGAGGGGGGGGGTCGTCGAGCTGCATGGGGTTCGGATAATTTGAAGAAACGCTATTGCTTCTGCATCAGAAAACGTTCCCAGAGGGATTATCGGAAAACAGGATGACGGGGGGCCTGGGTGCGTGGGTTTCGGGAAATTTGAAAAAACGCAATTGTTTCTGCATCAGAAAACGTTTACAGAGGGGCTATCGGAAAAGAGGATGACGGGGGGTCGAACTCCCACGGGGGGGGGGGGGTCGTCGCGCTGCGTGGGGTACGGAAAATTTGGAAAAACGCTATTGCTTCTTCATCAGAAAACGTTTACAAAATGTTTTCCAGAAAACAGGATGACGCGAAACCGAACTCCCACCAGGGGGGGGTCGTCGCCCTGGGTGGGGTACGGAAAATTTGGAAAAACGCTATTGCTTCTTCATCAGAAAACGTTTACAAAAGGTTTTCCGGAAAACAGGATGACGGGGGGGTCGAACTCCCACCGGGGGGGGGGGTCGGCGCGCTGCGGGGGGTACGCAAATCTTGAAAAAAATCTATTTTTTATTCATAAGAAAAAATGTAGAAATGTTTAGCTGAAAAAGACGGGAGGCCGAACTCCCACAGGGGGGGGGGGGGTGGGTCGACGCGCTGCATGGGGTTCGGATAATTTGAAGAAACGCTATTGATTATGCAACAGAAAACGTTCACAGAGGGATTATCGGATAACAGGATGACGGGGGGGTCGAACTCCCACCGGGGGGGGGGGGGGTCGTCGCGCTGCGTGGGGTACGCAAAACTTGCAAAAACGCTATTGTTTATGCATCAGAAAACATGTAGAAAGGTTTTGCGGAAAAAGACGGGAGGCCGAACTCCCACCGGGGGGGGGGGGGGCGTCGCGCTGCATGGGGTTCGGATAATTTGAAGAAACGCTATTGCTTCTGCATCAGAAAACGTTCCCAGAGGGATTATCGGATAACAGGATGACGGGGGGGTCGAACTCCCACCGGGGGGGGGTCGTCGCGCTGCGTGGGGTACGCAAAACTTGCAAAAACGCTATTGTTTATGCATCAGAAAACATGTAGAAAGGTTTTGCGGAAAAAGACGGGAGGCCGAACTCCCACCGGGGGGGGGGGGGGGGGTCGTCGCGCTGCATGGGGTACGGTAATCTTGAAAAAACGCTATTGTTTCTGCATCAGAAAATGGATAGAAAAGGTTTTCCGGAAAGCAGGAAAACGGGGGCCGAACTGCCACCGGGAGGTCGTCGCGCTGCGTGGGGTACGCAAAACTTGAAAAAACGCTATTGTTTATGCATCAGAAAACGTTTACAAAAGGTTTTCCGGAAAACATGATGACGGGGGGCCGAACTCCCACCGGGGGGGGGGGGGGTCGTCGCGCTGCGTGGGGTATGGAAATCTTGAAAAACGCAATTGTTTCTGCATCAGAAAATGGATAGGAAAGGTTTTCCGGAAAGCTGGAAAAAGGGGGGGCTAACTCCCACCGGGGGGTTGTCGAGGTGCATGGGGTACGGAAAATTTGAAAAACGCTATTGTTTATGCATCAGAAAATGGGTAGGAAAGGTTTTCCGGAAAGCAGGAAAACGGGGGGCCGAACTCCCACTGGGGAGGGGGTCGTCGCGCTGCGTGGGGTACGGAAAATTTGGAAAAACGCTATTGCATCTTCATCAGAAAACGTTTACAAAATGTTTTCCAGAAAACAGGATGACGCGAAACCGAACTCCCACCAGGGGGGGGGGTCGTCGTCCTGCGTGGGGTACGGAAAATTTGGAAAAACGCTATTGCTTCTGCATCAGAAAACGTTTACAGAGGGGCTATCGGAAAAGAGGATGAGGGGGGGCCGAACTCCTTCCGGGGGGGGGGGGGTCGTCGCGCTGCGTGGGGGAGGGGAAATTTAGAAAAACGGAATTGTTTCTGCATCAGAAAACGTTCACAGAGGGGCTATCGGAAAACAGCATGACGGGGGCCGAACTCCCACCGAGGGGGGGGGTCGTCGAGCTGCATGGGGTTCGGATAATTTGAAGAAACGCTATTGCTTCTGCATCAGAAAACGTTCCCAGAGGGATTATCGGAAAACAGGATGACGGGGGGCCGAACTCCCACGGGGGGGGGGGGGTGGTCGCGCTGCGGGGGGTACGGAAAATTGGAAATCGTTTCTGGACCAGAAAACGTTACGTTTAGTATATAAAGGTTTTCCGGAAAACAGGAGGACGGGGGGCCGAACTCCCACCGGGGGGGGGGGTCGTCGCGGTGCGTGGGTTTCGGGAAATTTGAAAAAACGCAATTGTTTCTGCATCAGAAAACGTTTACAGAGGGGCTATCGGAAAAGAGGATGACGGGGGGTCGAACTCCCACGGGGGGGGGGGGTCGTCGCGCTGCGTGGGGTACGGAAAATTTGGAAAAACGCTATTGCTTCTTCATCAGAAAACGTTTACAAAATGTTTTCCAGAAAACAGGATGACGCGAAACCGAACTCCCACCGGGGGGGGGGGTCGTCGCCCTGGGTGGGGTACGGAAAATTTGGAAAAACGCTATTGCTTCTTCATCAGAAAACGTTTACAAAAGGTTTTCCGGAAAACAGGATGACGGGGGGGTCGAACTCCCACCGGGGGGGGGGGTCGTCGCGCTGCGTGGGGTACGCAAAACTTGAAAAAACGCTATTGTTTATGCATCAGAAAACATGTAGAAAGGTTTTCCGGAAAAAGACGGGAGGCCGAACTCCCACCGGGGGGGGGGGTCGTCGCGCTGCGTGGGGTACGGTAATCTTGAAAAAACGCTATTGTTTCTGCATCAGAAAATGGATAGAAAAGGTTTTCCGGAAAGCAGGAAAACGGGGGGCCGAACTGCCACCGGGAGGTCGTCGCGCTGCGTGGGGTACGCAAAACTTGAAAAAACGCTATTGTTTATGCATCAGAAAACGTTTACAAAAGGTTTTCCGGAAAACATGATGACGGGGGGCCGAACTCCCACCGGGGGGGGGTCGTCGCGCTGCGTGGGGTACGCAAAACTTGAAAAAACGCTATTGTTTATGCATCAGAAAACGTTTACAAAAGGTTTTCCGGAAAACATGATGACGGGGGGCCGAACTCCCACCGGGGGCGGGGGGGGGTCGTCGCGCTGCGTGGGGTATGGAAATCTTGAAAAACGCAATTGTTTCTGTATCAGAAAATGGATAGGAAAGGTTTTCCGGCAAGCTGGAAAAGGGGGGGGGCTAACTCCCACCGGGGGGTTGTCGAGGTGCATGGGGTACGGAAAATTTGAAAAACGCTATTGTTTATGCATCAGAAAATGGGTAGGAAAGGTTTTCCGGAAAGCAGGAAAACGGGGGGCCGAACTCCCACCGGGGAGGGGGTCGTCGCGCTGCGTGGGGTACGGAAAATTTGGAAAAACGCTATTGCATCTTCATCAGAAAACGTTTACAAAATGTTTTCCAGAAAACAGGATGACGGGGGGCCGAACTCCTACCGGGGGGGGGGGGTCGTCGCGCTGCGTGGGGTACGGAAAATTTGGAAAAACGCTATTGCTTCTTCATCAGAAAACGTTTACAAAAGGTTTTCCGGAAAACAGGATGACGGGGTGTCGAACTCCCACCGGGGGGGGGGTCGTCGCGCTGTGTGGGGTACGCAAAACTTGAAAAACGCTATTGTTTATGCATCAGAAAACATTTAGAAAGGTTTTCCGGAAAAAGATGGGGGCCGAACTCCCACGGGGGGGGGTCGTCGCGCTGCGTGGCGTGGGGTACGGAAAAGTTGAAAAACGCTATTGTTTATGCATCATAAAATGGGTAGAAAAGGTTTTCCTGAAAACAGGGTGACGGGGGGCCGAACTCCCAACGGGGGGGGGTCGTCACGGTCCGTGGAGTATGGAAAATTTGGAAAAACGCTATTGCTTCTTCATCAGAAAACGTTTACAAAAGGTTTTCCGGAAAACAGGATGACGGGGGGCCGAACTCCCACCGGGGGGTCGTCGCGCTGCGTGGGGTACGGAAATCTTGAAAAAACGCTATTGTTTCCGCATCAGAAAATGGATAGAAAAAGTTTTCCGGAAAACAGGCAGAGGGGGGGAACTCCGACGGGGGGGGGGGTCGTCGCGCTGCGTGGGGTACGGAAATCTTGAAAAAACGCTATTGTTTCTGCATCAGAAAATGGGTAGAAAAAGTTTTCCGGAAAACAGGCAGAGGGGGGGGGAACTCCGACGGGGGGGGGGGTCGTCGCGCTGCGTGGGGTACGGAAATCTTGAAAAAACGCTATTGTTTCTGCATCAGAAAATGGGTAGAAAAAGTTTTCCGGAAAACAGGCAGAGGGGGGGAACTCCGACGGGGGGGGGTCGTCGCGCTGCGTGGGGTACGGAAATCTTGAAAAAACGCTATTGTTTCTGCATCAGAAAATGGGTAGAAAAAGTTTTCCGGAAAACAGGCAGAGGGGGGGAACTCCGACGGGGGGGGGGTCGTCGCGCTGCGTGGGGTATGGAAATCTTGAAAAACGCAATTGTTTCATCATCAGAAAACGTTTACAGAGGGGTTGTCGGAAAGGAGGGCATGTTCGCCTTGCCACGGGCTTTCATTTGTTAACAAACTTGGAAATTTTTTAAAAATCGAGTTTTGACCAGTCCGGACCCTGGTCACGCCCCACAGCTCGCTAGGGACACTTTAGAGTGGTCCTCCAATGACAAAAAATGTTCGCCTGACCAAGGGCTTTCCTGTGATACCAAACTTGGCCACTTTTAGAAAAATCGATTTTTGACCATTTTGGACCGGTTCGGACCCTGGTCAGGGCGCCACAGGCCGCTGGGACCACTTTGGAGGGGTCCTCCAATGACAAAAATGTTCGCCTCGCCACGGGCTTTCATTTGATACCAAACTAAACATGGCCACTTTTGGAAAAATCGGTTTTTGGCCATTTTGGACCGGTTCGGACCCTGGTCAGGGCGCCACAGGCCGCAGGGTCCACTTTGGAGGGGTCCTCCAATGAGAAAAAATGTTCCCCTCACCAAGGGCTTTCATTTGATACCTAACTTGGAAATTTTTTTAAAAAATCGATTTTTGACCAGTCCGGACCCTGGCCAGGGCGCCACAGGCCGCTGGGACCACTTTGGAGGGGTCCTCCAATGAGAAAAAATGTTCCCCTCACCAAGGGCTTTCATTTGATACCAAACTTGGAAATTTTTTAAAAAATCGAATTTTGACCAGTCCGGACCCTGGCCAGGGCGCCACAGGCTGCTGGGGCCACTTTGGAGGGGTCCTCCAATGACAAAAAATGTTCGCCTCACCAAGGGCTTTCATTTGATACCAGACTTGGAAAATTTTCAAAAAATCGATTTTGGACCGGTCCAGACCCTAGTCAGGGCACCACAGGCCACTGGGACCACTTTGGAGGGGTCCTCCAATGAGAAAAAAGTTCCCCTCACCAAGGGCTTACATTTGATACCAAAGTTGGAAATTTTTTAAAAAATCTATTTTTGACCAGTCCGGACCCTGGTCAGGGCGCCACAGACCGCTGGGACCACTTTGGAGGGGTCCTCCAATGAGAAAAAATGTTCGCCTCACCAAGGGCTTTCATTTGATACCAAACATGGCCACTTTTGGAAAAATCGATTTTTGACCATTTTGGACCGGTCTCGACCCTGGCCAGGGCGCCACAGGCCGCTGGGACCACTTTGGAGGGGTCTTCCAATGACAAAAAATGTTCGCCTCACCAAGGGCTTTCATTTGATACCAAACATGGCCACTTTTGGAAAAATCGATTTTTGGCCATTTTGGACCGGTCCGGACCCTGGTCAGGGCGCCACAGGCCACTGGGGCCACTTTGGAGGGGTCCTCCAATGACAAAAAATGTTCGCCTCACCAAGGGCTTTCATTTGATACCAAACTTGGCCACTTTCAGAAAAATCGATTTTTGGCCATTTTGGGCATGGTCCACGGTCCGGACCCCTGGGCAGGGCGCCACAGGGGTCCGGGCGAAACCCAGTATAGCCTATGCTGTAGTGCTCCCGCACCCCACCCCAAACCCCAAATAAGAGAGACCTGCTCCCTGTAGATATTTCTGTAGAAGAGGTTAAAGTTGGAGTTGCGACACGGTAGGGCCCACCACCATCAGGGTGCCCCCCAGCCACATGGATAGGTCCTAGACCGAAACTAATGGGCCATTTAGATTCACCATATAGGGGTTCCTATTCGAATACGAAACCTCAGCTCAGCAGCTCTTATGTATAGGGCTGCCTACTCCGTAGGCCCAGACCCCCCCTTTTACACGTTAACTAGTGACCCCCGGCCAGAAAACTACAGGGGACAGATCCAAAATTCATATACCCCATGGCAATCTAGACCATGGGGCCATGCTCCTCGGCGAACCTCAGACCCATCGGCCTGCCCCAGTTCAAGTTTACTTGAACAGAAGGATTGACCATTTTGGAAAAAAACTATCTCCGAAAAAATCGAAATCCTGCTATGTACACAGACCTATGGGGGGGCCCTACCTACTCCATACTCATTTCCCCAAAAATGGGGAAAAAGTTGTTCAAAAAAAACCCCATATGGTATAGAAAATCTAAGACCTCCGACCCCTAGGGGGGGGGAGAAAAAAAAACTGGAGAGAAAGTCGTGCATTGAAAAATTGAATCTGTCATATCTCAAAAACGGCTCGGCCGTTTTTGCTCAAATTTGCACAGCATGTACCCCTCGTGAAGGGGTTTCTACTGGTACAATATGAAGGCTCTACCTTAACTCCTCCGCCGGCACCAGGGAAAACTATGTTCCAAGAGGCCGCAATACGCCTTTTTTTCCCTATTCTAGGTAGTGCGCTGACGCGCACTACCTAATAACAAAAGATACTAGACCTCTCCAGCTTCTACCCAGTTCTAGAAAAGTGTGACCAAAATTTGCGAAAAATAGCGAAAGTCCGACTATGGGACCTTGGCACAGAGCCAAAATTGGCCAGGTGCCAAAATGACCAAAAAAAGGTAGCATGGGGGGATCCTGTCTACCAACATATAATAGTAGTATGGTGCCAAAATGCCCACATCGTTCCAACACTTAGCCGTAAAATGCATTTCCAATAAGCGTTATTCACCGAGAAAAAAAACAAACGCACGGTAACTATCGCCTAGTGCAAAAATTCGAAGTTTCGAATTCGAACCAAAAGTATGGTGGTACTTGTAGTACTACTCGAGTTGTTTACGATGGTAACCTTTTTACCACCGACGGACCTCTAATTAGCAGGCACCAGGCCAACACGGTCTCCAGAGGGCCGCGCAGACGCCTCTATACCCATATTATGTAGGGGCGCTATCGTGCCCCTACATAATATATATATATATATTATATATATATTTTCGGTGCGCGAAATTTTTTTCTGGACACAACTTTTCTTAGCTGGACACAAATAAAATTAGCTGGACACAAGTTTGACACAGTCTCGATTTTCAAAAAAAACCACCCTGGACCACTTGACCCCCCCCACACCCGGCTGACCCTTCAAACGGCAAACTGGAACCAGCCCAGCGAAATAGGTAACTCGGACGGCAAAACGGATACCGGGAATGAGCTGGGCACACCAGAAAACTCCTATAGACAAAGTTTTGAGAGGCCAGGTAGAGCCTACTATGGACCTCCAGGAGGAGGTTTCCGACTTGACCCTCCCGACGGCAAAGTGGAACCAGCCCAGCAAGATGGGAGGGTCTGACGGTAAAACTGACTGCGGGAATCGAATCTCCGTGCCAGAGAACCATGGAAGATTTGAGCTTTCAAAGTTGAATAGATAGCGAGAAATTTCGATTTATCATTTTTCGAATTTTCGCCATTTTTGACGGGCCACTGTGGTCGCTAGGGGAGAGATAGACAAACGCAACCTGGACCGTTAGTTAGTTCAATATATGTAATTTCTGAATATAAAAATAAATTAGCTGCAGCTCGTAACGTTCGACCTGAGCGATGACCACAATAATGGTCACTTTTCGCTATGAGCCGACTTTGCGGCGCCACTGCGGCGCTGTGGTGCGGCTGCGGTGCAAAAAAGTTGCGATTCTTAAATTCTTTAGAGGTACTACTAGACCCTATAGCCCTTGGCCCGCCGCTGCAGTTCACGTGAAAGCGGCGAACATTATGTACAATACAACCATCATAGGAGATACCGGAAAAAACATCGCCGCCATAACCGGTCCGGGGCGCAACTTTTTAACGGGAAGTGATACGGCGCTGAAACTTCCCAGACATACTAAACTCGATGTGCTCTACAATTTGCGCATGAAATTTTGCGCAGCTTCTGCGCAGCTTATTTTACACTGTCTCCAGCCACTTTTTACACATATTACAGGGGAAGCTGCCGCGACCCCTATGATAAAGTCTGGTTTATACTTAAAATTCTATTTCAGGAGACTGGACTGCTTCAGAAGTCAAGCCGGCTTGACTGCAAATTACATGGACAATAATCTCACTCAAAAGCAACCGTACGTATAGTATGAAGGACAGAAATGTTATGGCTGAATACATATTGAATATACACATACGTACGTTAAGCACGTACCGAAATAGGCTTCGCTCTTCAATGGAAACGGCCACAATGCAGATGACCAGTTTGACCACTTCAGTCCAGACGACAGCTGTTGAAGAGCAGAACATTTCCTTTTTGGGTCGAATTCGAGCATAGCGAATCAGGAGGGCCTGAGAGGCATTCTGGAACATCAGCAAGAACAGGCTGGCCCATTTCAGCACTTCCAGCTTATTCCAAGAATCTGCAATAAAGCATCACAATTAGTCAAATCTTCCTGGAAACTGAGTTAACTATACTAAATCTAACAAAATCACAAAGAAATAATGAAAAACGCCTGCCTGCAGTTACTAAGGCAAAAGCCTTAGTCCGAACAGGAGAGAGCCAATGGGCGCTGTGAGCGCTCTTACACTCAGAGACAACTGGTCCTCCTGCCTGATTGTCCAAGAAGAGGACAGCCAGCTCGGCTCTGTCTGTGCTATGCACAGAAAGAGGACTGCAGTGGCCCCCGGATCTCCGTAGAGATACAAACAGCATTTAAATCGAATAATTATAAAACTGAAAAAGCGTAACGGTTAGAATTCCTAACAATTATGACCTAAAGCAAAGTATATAAATTTTACGGTTGCGGGAATTTATATATATATATATATATATATATATATATATATATATATATATATTTCTGTCCGCTAACTGCTTGATGTGCATAGGACAATGAAGTGAACGATATGGAGGTTAGGCCACATCAGTCTGAGACTCTCCCTGGCGGGAGTGTCGTTGTAAAACATGCTCGGACTGTTATGGTCTCGTCCTACTGATCTGCACAAAAAGTGAGGAGGACAATCCTTCGGCTAAGCTTCCCACAATTGGTGACGGCAACCTTGTTTGAAGCAGGATTGCTTGCGTTGGATGTCCCATAAGGGCCTCGCGACATTACTGTTAACGGGCGCGAAGAGACAACTTACTTACGTATTACTTACTTATGGAATTCCGATAACAAAATATACATACAGGATGTAGTATTATTTATACGTATAACATAGTCAGCCAACCTGTTGAACGAACAATATTCACATTTCGAATTTTCAGAAGGGCCATCTGTGCACAAGTGGTAAATCTGCAGATGTACAAATCAAATCATATGACGCCGTTTTCTATAAATATACAATATCAAAAGGGAATTTACGAGTGACAATTTGTAAGCTATACTCGAAAAATTATATATACATACATAGATGTCACTAGCGTAGCCAGAAAACATTCGGTTCGGCACTTCGGGGTTCGGAAAGCAAAACGTTTTGGAGTATGGAGGGGCCTTATTTGTGGCTGGCGAAAAAAAGTGGTGCTGGGGGTTCGGAAAAATTAGTTTAGTTGGGGAGGGGATGGCATAAATTGTCGCTTTGGGGGAGGGGTAAAAACAATTTTCGAGGGGGGGGGGGCGGCGAGACATCGGGTTTTCAGTCAAAACTCAAAAGTGAAAATTATGAAAAAGTTCTAATTTTTGGCTAAAAATCAACATACCGTGACGTACCTGGGGGCGGAGCCCCTCTAAGTCGACAAATTTTTCTAATGCGTGGTTTTTGTGGAACTTTTTGGAAAAATAAAAACCTTAAGGTGGTGGTAACCTTTTATGCAGTGCTTTTGTGGTGGTTTTTTTGAAATGCTATACGTAACTTTCGCAATTTTGGGAGTTGGAAAGAACTTTATACATCGTTTTAAAGCTTATTATCTGTACGTATATATATACATTCACATGAGCTTACGAAACTGGCAAAATTAGCAGAAAAATACCAGAAATTTACTGACATGATGACACCTAACAGGATGAATATAGACCAAAAATTTTCGAACATCGATTCCTCAAAACTGAAGAATCGGCCAAAAGTTCTTTTTGTGCCGTTGTATGAAGGACATATGGGCCGAGGGATGTTTTCTTGGATTTGGCTCAGCAGGTCTTAAAGGTCGAGAAAATCGGCCAAATGCACGGTAACACGAAATTTCACAACTTGGCATTGAGTTTTCTTGCTACTCGATAAGTTTTATCCCAAACCAAGAAAAACGTCCCTCCGCCAGGCATTTTTTTAGAGGAGGGGGGGGGTGGGGGCCCCCCACTTTTCGTAAGCCCCCCAGTTTCATCCCTTCCCTACTTTTTGGCAAGC
The DNA here is from genome assembly GCA_030248195.1 of Trissonchulus latispiculum. Lineage (NCBI taxonomy): Eukaryota > Metazoa > Nematoda > Enoplea > Enoplida > Ironidae > Trissonchulus > Trissonchulus latispiculum. The sequence goes on from JASAND010013405.1 coordinate 29,333, forward strand.
CCCCCCCACAATTTTTTGGGGGTCACCCAAAAGCCAAAAGTGTCGAAAAATTAAGTTTTTGAGGTCATATTTTCAAAAATTTTCCGAATTTTTAGCTAATTTATGGACTTATAAGTTAATTCTAAGCTTAAAAACAGCAATTTTTTTGTGTTTTTACCTAAAAAATGCTAATTTTTCGCCAAAAATTTTGGTATTTTATACTTTGGACTGGTCCCCCCCACTTTTCAGAAGCCCCCCCACTTCCCCCTCCCTGGGGGGGGGGGGAACCCCCCCACTTTCAAAACCCTAAAAAATGCCAGCCCGCAGAAGTACGAATTTCGATTTTGCCAAAAATCTCCGGAATCCGTGGAGTAGTTTTTGAGAAATCGATGTTCGAAACAAAATAATAGCAGTTTTGCCAAAACTGTTTTTCGGCCAAATCTCTAGCTTAAAACAATAAAGTTCGGCTAATAGGCATTCATAAAATGGGCATTTGGCTGGGTTTATTTTAGGCACAAATAAGTGGGGGGGGGGGGAGAGTGGGGGGGGGGGACGCCCCCCCCCACGAGTGGGGGGGAGGTGCTCGAGTGGGGGGGAACCCAAACAGTGGGGGGGGCGCCCGCCCCCCCCCCCCAGTAATATCGATTCAGTATATAGCCATGGGGGGGGGGGGAGGGAACCCACCCCCTTTTTGGGGGAAAACCCAACCGCCTCCTGGACCAAGGGTTGGAGCTATGAGCTCCAAAACACAGCAGCGGAAAGCGCGATTCTTTCTTACCTAAGTGTGCAAAGATCAAGTCATTTGGTTCACTCCTGCTCATTTTATGACATTTTGAAAATGACACCTATATACCTTTTGGTCCAACCATGCCAAAATTTTGCAAAAGTTTGGACCGATGTAACTTTTGACTGGGTTGGACTAGAAAAGTTTTGCAAATATCTGCAATGATGGCAAGTCTTCCTCTTTGCACACAGCAAAAATTAGATCGATCCAACGCACCGTTGGTCTGGCACATTGCCAAATGTGGCGGGGGAAAACCTACTTTGGGGGGACCCCCCTAAACTCCCAAGTTTTCTTAGCTAAAAATGCTCCTTTTTCGATGTATATACAGTACCTTAAACGTACTCAAAAGCTTCTGGCAATAGTTTTCGTATGCGAAACAAAATAGGGCTTAAAAAATGACAAATTTGTGCTAAAATATGCCTAAATTAACCCAGATTGTGGTTTATAATGGTGTACATTACCCTTTAATTGCTATAAATAACCATCTTTAGCAGCTTATAACTGATTTATAACCATTTTTTCGAATTTTTTCAAAAAATTTCAGAAATTGCAAAAAATTTTTCACAAATTTTGCAGTTTTTACTTGGTTAGGACCCAATTTTTTGGGGGGAGGGGGGTTGAGCTCGGCTTGGGGGGAGTAGTTGAGGTCGGCTAGGGGGGGAGGGATGTTTGGCCTCTCCGTGGGGGGGGGGTCTCACAGGGAGTAAACTGTAGCCTGGTACACCTATGACAATGACGCTGCATCATCCTATGGTGTCAGACTTGGATAATTTTGCTTCCCTGGCCAGCCAGGGGCCAAAAATCCTGAAACTGCCATTTCGGTACTGGAGGACACAGGACAGGTCCAATTGTGGATTTTAACAGTCAATTGAACGTAAAAAACCATTCTTGCAAAGTGCATTTTCGATTTTTTAGCTTATTTAGAAATATTGTAAATTCTATATCTTGCCCACTTCTGCGTTTTTTTCAAAAACAAGGAAAACGGCCTGAGCGTATGCAGATATAAAACATATCTGGAGAATTTGGTCAAGTTTGGTTGAAGCAGTGACGAGAAAATCAAAAACAAAGAATTCCCAACTTTTCATTGTCTGCTTTGGTTTTACGAATTCGCTATGCTTTCAATCAACTGCATAGTGTTTTTTGTTAAATAATGCACATAAGTAACAAAAGGACAACCTCTAAAATCCAATTGATTTAATTTTGTTATAAAATGATCTTACATTACATTGCTTGTGCAAACGGTCAACGTAAATCAGCCATATGTAAAGTCATCTGTAACTTTTGATAGAAACCACGTACAGAAGAAATATGCACAACATTTTAAAGCGCTTTTAGTGCTCTTTCATATGGTAGAGTAAAATTTAATATATGAAGCTTAAAGAAAATTTTCATTATTTGCGCATGCGCAAAGCCACGGTGGTAGCTAGCCAATTATGATCTTTCTTATATCAAGATTTTGCCCAAAGGTAGCTTGCCAACCAGACTTGATTCCCCAAACTTTTTGACAAGATTGCTTCATCCATACGAAAATTACGTAGGAAATCCCGGTAGTGGTACTACCACCTTAAGGCTGGCTCTTCATTATCCGCTAACCAGTATGGCAAATATGTTTGTGTTTATGTTTGTATGTGTGTTGAAATGAATGTCACATGCGATGCAGTATGTAAGCATGACCATCACAATCATATTTATTATTCTGTATCCTAAACTTTGTTAGCTTGCTAGCGTTTTCCGCCTCTCTGTCGCAATCTCTAAACTATTGGAAACCTTGAACACAAATTGTTGGGTGGGTGCCAGCCACAACATCTGTTATAAAGTAAAATTTTGCAAAATTCAGTCTGTTCCCGCGAAAAAGTTTGAGTGTTCATATGAGTAGCACTAGTTGACTAGCCGAATTTGTTGGGATCTTACTACTGACTTCATCGACTGTTTGAATTTATACAGTGGAGCTGTACCCTATTATGTACCCGACACTCCGAGATAAACGGCAGAGGTGATTACCCGAGCTTTCGGCGGACTCAATCTGGAACGAATAATAGGATCTTAACAACCCGACTGCGAACCTGAAGACGGTAGAATATGAACCTAAATATTTACATTTAGTTCATAGCGTTCAGAAGTAGTTAACTCCTTGGAGTACAGAGTTAAGTGTGTCAGGACAGGAGTTCTAAAAACTTCAGCTCCAAAATTTAAAAAAAATTACTTACATAGTACAATATCTCAACGTCATTTGATTCATTCAACTTGTTATAGCGGAAAGCCCTCCTATCAATATGGACCGCCAGGAAAACAATAGTTGCTACCGACGGAGGTTCCAGCGGGGATCCTTACCTATCGCCGCTACGGGACAGTGGGGCACCGGTGAAACCTGGGGAACGGGGGAACCGATGTTGTAGCCGAGATTCCACAGGAAACTCAGAAACTTCCCTTCATTCTCTAAACATAAGTGGAGAATTTTAAAGAATGGCTGAATTATTTCGAGCAAGGGTCGTTTTCAACCACTAGTACGATGCTAGAATTGTAAGCAGCTATAGCGTTTTGGCACAGTTTGCCCACTGCTTACCGGAGAGCTACACTCCAGCTTCAGCGTTCGTCGGAGAACATCTGGCGAACATGTGCAGTTCTAACCTACGTTCGCGTATGCAAGGCACACAAGAGTCAGTTTCTGAAGTAATTTCAGTTTCAGTCAGTCAGTTTGCTAGAGTAATGCAGTAACTGACTCGCCGTGTTTATGTGTAACTGGCTCACGCGAGTAGAGACAGGATGAAAGATGTATTTCTGAGAGGCCACAGGTCCCAGTTGCGTAGGATGGTAACACCGTCTGGACCTTTGTCCTTTCAAGAAGCCGTGAAGCTGACCAAAGTGGTGGAATCAGATGACCAGGCGGTTTTTGGAACCGCACCATAGACAGTGCCGTGTGGAGTCTTTCTCAACGGCAGATGCGATGAAGTAACCTCCAGAACCGAATAAGATACCTACTGCAACTGCACACAATGAATATTTTCAAAGTCAACAGAAATACCGCAGATGTGGAATATGGGAGTTCTTGTTTGCTTGCTTTCTTTGCTTAGTTTGCTTCGGTCTAACTGAAGCAGAATGGAAATGGGGCGCTAGACGTTCTGGTGAAGACTGACTTATGAGGACAATTACTGAACAATCGTCTTGTTAGCATTTTCCTTCTGGCCATTACACTGAGAATGGTATCCTGTGGCAGACTTTTGCTCCACGTCCATTTTGAGGACTTCGTCCACCAAAGATGCCAAGAAATTAATAGCCCTGTCAGAGATGAGATCTCTTCTTGGCGAGCCGAGCCTGGCAAATTCTTGGCGATGATTTCTTCCACGAACACACCTGCGTTAGTGCTATATTAGGTAAAATCGGCTTTGCCTATTGTTTGAGAGATTGTCTATGTTCAGTAATTGACAAATTCATAGTTAGGTAATTAAGTAAAATGTGTGTGGAAACATTGTGAATATTGAATTGATTACATGAAGATGCCATCTCAGTCTAGTTTGAAGATTTAAACAATCGTGAAGTTGATATCAGAGTATCAGAAGTCAATAGTTTGCCCTACTCCAAGCTTGTGTTGAAGAGAAAGGGATATAATCAGAGTAACAAGTCTGATCTTAGAATTAGCTGGATTCAGAATTTAATTTAACCTCTCACTAAAGAAAACAGCCCTGTTAGCTATTTGCTTTGCGTATTTTAGTGCAGACTAGTTCATCCTGGCAAGCCGTAGTTACGTTGCGGTTGACGGTTAAGCTGTATTATCGATAGCTGACGGATTAAGAAAGATTTTTATAAAAAGTCACACGAAAAACAGACGCCTTCAAATCACAAAGGCGAGTTGGTGTGTAATTGTGGTGCACAATGCTTTGTGCAGTTTACGACTGCGCTGCACAATCTTTTGTGCAAACCTTTTTATTAGACGACTCATGCAGGTTACGATTTCTGAGACTTTATACTTGTTTGCTAAACGAAACTTGAAATAAATTATCTCGCGTGACTCTTTGTTAAACTTGACTGACAGCAAAATCCGCGCCTTCTTTCAATAGATTAGACCGCCTCTGCAGACTTTCATATTTAACTTTCTGCTTAGTTCTGAGCTCATACATAATTTGCAGCAAATTTTATTTATTTGCAATCCTGTTTGCGTTGATATAATCAAAATATTTATTCCTTTATCTGCGGGTTGTGGGTGATTTTAGGTTGTGGTACGTAGTTTGTGTGGTGTGTTTGACACAACTGAATAATAGTTTTGCATACACAGTCCACGTTTACGTTTCTTATTTATTTTGCTTTATTTTAATTTTAAATTTTATTAAATTTTCTCAATATGAGGATTCCAAAAATATAAGCACTGCGCTTACATGCGCTTGGGGAAGGGTTTGGGCGTTTCATTCCCACAGACGTGGAACTGACACCTGAGAGGTCGCCATCCTCCAGAATTCGGATGTTTTTGGCATTTGGGCAAAATTTCGGAAAACCTCGGTTTTTTCGGCAGCTTTCGGTCGTCGGTTGACCTCCACCCTCAAAATTTTGCCTCCTGCACATGTCTGTTTATGGGTCTTCAAATATTTTGGTGGGAATTTAGAAAAGAAAATATTCAGAATATTGTGAGATTAACAAACAGTTGATGACGCTTTTGCGATCGACTTTTTAAGCCTATAACAATATTAATATGAACTTTAACGGATTTGATTAATTTATTTCTTTAATTCACTTTTATTGCTTTAGTGTAGCTATTTGATCTGATTCAAATTAGTATAGCCTGCCGTAATCATAATGCACTGTTGGATTTTTGCAGCCTTCGCCATTTTTCAAATTGCATTGGTAAGTATCCCCCTTTTCAGTTTTAGAATTTTGTGTTTTTAACTCTCAATTTTGACTATTTTTCAACATCTCAGTTTTTATTCCTGCTGGAGCAGGAAAACCTATGTTTATCTATGTTTAGCGTGAATTTTATCTGTTAGGGCAAATCGAAGCCGTATCTTCAACACACTTGTGTAGGACACTTTTTTCCGAAAGTTTAATTATGCAGAGGATGTTAGCAACCATTTAGGCGATGAAACGTGGAGTCATCTAGCAGTTGTCAACTGTCATCAGTCGTATTTTTGAGTGCATAGTGTAGCTTAAGAGCTGCACAGTGCACATTAAGGATTCTTTGAAGATGAGTCTTGAAGCTCATCTTCAAAGCTTAATACTATGCTCTTCGAAATTTAAGATATCGTAAATTTCTGAAATTTCGCGAATTGAATCCCCCAAATTGACTGTGCATGACCTAGATTTAAGCTCAGTTTCATCTATGGTCCTGGGCCTTTTGCGCCATTAATATTACTTTTAAGGGAAACAAAAACAGAAGTCAGTTAATAATGTCTACTAAACATCACATTATTTTTATATGGGTGAATATGTAGTTCCCCTAGTCATTGAAATAAGAATACTCTATATGAAAAGTCGTCATGGTATCGTATGGAAATCGCATTTGAACGAGCTAAAATTTGAATTTATGAAAAAGTATGGATGGATTGATTAATTAAGGATTACGGCATCAATACAGATCAAACAGATCAGTGGAAACCCAAGAAGCTTACAAACATCGTATTGGTCTAGCTGTCAATTTTTGCTTGTCTATCGTTAATGGTTAACTAACTGAGCTATGCTGTTCCAGCCAATTGTTAACAAAGGAATGCTGGAGACTGCATGCAAACTGAGTACATAGTATCGCTCCTTGACTGATCGAATCATTAGAAGCATGTATATGAAGGAGCTTTCCCACAGATCCTATGGATATTCTTACAGGTCTACTAAGGAATATTGCCCCCTTTTGAGGGCCAACTTGTTAATTTTTGTTTTTGTTTCTGGGATTCATGTTTACCATGGCAATGCATTTTCTGAAAGAAAACAATTAAAACTGAAATTAAACTTTTAATTAAAAAGGCAAGCAGCTTTTTGTACAGTAGAGTAATATTACAGGGTACTAGGCAGGCGGTGGGCTTTTCGGCAAACAGACGCAATTCATTGATCGATTTAGTTAGTTACAAGCAGGGAAAACTGTTTCATGTTCGTATCACTTTTCTTGTTTAAGGGTCAGAATTGTGACAGACTGATTTCTTGCTATGATGTTTTGGAAGATCAGGCAGAAGTTTGTGACGATCTCTTGGATGCTGTAGTTGAAATGAGAGGAAATGGAAAACAAAAGAATGCTGATAAGGGTAAGAAAAGAACTCGCGTGCTTGGAAAGGAGGTTTACGAATTGCTTTCAGTACCAGAGCGCAATCCGAGCGGTCGCTGAATCGGCTTTTCTGGTTGTTGTTGTTGTTGTAGTTGCTATTGTTGTTGTTGTTGGCTGCACTAAACATCAGATCTGGAGGTGCCAAAATTTTAGCCAGGAAACTGGCCCCTTAAGGTTGTGGAAAAACAATTCAACCAAGTTTCCAGAAAGAATCTCAAAGCCTAGTCGACATCACGACGGATTTTATCTCCTCCTTTGTAGTTAGTCTCTTGGTTAGTTGAGCAAGTTGGTGATCTGGTGCAGACAGTAAATAGCCAATTACCAAAACCGTGAAATCTTTAACTCTGACAATTATTTGCATTCTCACAAATTTTTGATACAATTACTTTCTTCGGTTTCTCTAAATCTTCCCTTCTACTCTTAAATGATGTTGCGAATGCTTCCAAATTTGCACATGGCTCCTCAGGAATTTGAAAAACACCTCCCAACAAAAGCAGTTACAAATTTGCAGGGCACATCGCTATTGTTTATTATTTCAGTAAAATGCCGTGAAGAATTAACATCTCTACAGCAGAAACACAAGGATTTGCAATTGCAGCATAAGAATGTTGTGAAGGAGTGTATTACGAAAAAGGGCGAAAACGACGACGTTAGTTTTACTTTAAACTGACTTTACTTTCCTCACCTTACTCGTAAGATCTTAGGGCCTTTTCAAGAAAGGATAGAGTAGAGTTAAAATTAGTCAAGCTTGAGTGGAGTTAACACTAGTTTAAAAGTGTAATGTTAATTCTACTCTATTCCACCCTTTCTAGAAAAGGCCCTTAGAAGGTGGTTGTCTTCTCCAGTTTCACTACCTTTATGCCAAGGGTGTGTCATCGAAGGACTGCATGCAATGGTGCAGAAGGTGCATAAGAGCTCCTCAACGAAGAAGTCTCTACAAGTCTCCCTGTCATCATGGAGTTCTGAAATTCGTAAAATTCTGTTAATTTAAATATACTTTGATTTTCTTATAATTAACCGTCTTTTCGCTTGCATGCTACAGAGATACCGGTTAATCCGGAGTTTGTTAGTTGAAAATTTTCTCTAACTTTCCTGCTATAGACAAAGCCCTGCGATTCCACAACTCTACCAGAATTAGTCCAGTTTACCATTGCTGAAGAAGCTACCCGAAAGGATGCCGCAGCTACTCTCAAAAAGTGTCGTGAAACATTGAAAAATGGAAGATCAAAGTGTCAACCAATAGCCAGATGTTGCAGTGCCTTTAGAACGTAAGATTGTGGTCTACCACCAAATTATTGTTCAAATATTCAGTTACAATATAAAATTAAATATATTTAATTACAAATAATTAAATATTCAAATTAATTAAATATAGAATACGTTCCACAGAAAATTACGTTTAAATATTATGGAATCACCGCTACACTTGATAAGATAAGATTACACAAATGGTGCAAGTTCCTATTAGTTCTGCCAGATTGAATATCACTGTTCATGTTTCTTTTAAATTAACTGAGCAAAACTGAAGACGAGAACTTGGAATTTTGAATGCTAGCTGGATCTTCTCTTATCAGTAGATATCGAGCTAATTTCTTGGAGAATCCCGCTATTGCTGAATACTTAAGCTAAACATACTTTTTGAACTAATTCCATACAAAGGTGCACCTGACTCTGTGTAAAGCAACCAGCGAAATAGTTAAGAGTCAAGAGCGCCTCCGGTTGTAACATGCCGTTTTGACCATTTAAAATCAATTGTAACAAACTCATGCCCACGAACGCATGCAGACGCCTATATACGCGCGTCGACGCGCTTCTGTTTGGGGATAGAACTACAAAATTATACCAGTAAAATATGGATTCGTGTAAAACTAATAGGCATTTTTGCATTGCTTTAGCTGCCAGCTGGAATTTGAGATTACACCGCTGCATGATGAAATCAAACAAAATCAGCTCAACATAAATTTGAAGCGTGAAGAATGCCGTCAGCTGTCAAATCAAAATTAAACCGTGGAAATTTACGACAACGGTTGAAGTATATACAAATTACGTGCTAAGGGAAAGTTCTCAATTTTGCTGGAACAGTATTAAATATTTTAGTACCATTATGCAATAAAATGATATCTCGTTTAGTTATTAGTCGAATAATTGTAGATAAGTGCCTACTGCTAATCTTGTACAAAAGGAACGGAAGATCATATGATTTTGAATTGACACATGCTGATTCACTGAACTTTTCTAGCATCCAATTACAGGCTTGTTTCTAATTTCCAAACACTTTTTGCTAGGATTTCTTGTTCTATTCAAGATCTCAAATGAAGCGTTTGAGCGAATGCATATTAAAGGTACATTAAGGTTATAAAGAAAGACATACCTCCCGATTTGTCCATGCAAGGTTTCAGTTTACAAAATGGGTCGAGCTTATAAAGTACTTGAACGGCGAATATGGACCCGCAGCCATCTGTGTTGTTACCACCTCAAAAAAGTTGAATTACTCAGATATCGTTTTCACTAAGGGGGGCGTCTAATAATATAGTTTTATTATGTACTTTCCTTTTTTACATCGTGCTTCAACAAGCGTGAACTGAATTATAGACTATTTCTAGCACGGTGCACGGCAGTGCGCGCGTTCTCCCATACGGAGGAATGAATCATCAAAAACTAGATGAGTTAATTATAAATATTCTTTATATAATTCATGTAACTCTAATTCTAATGCCAATTTCTTTGTCTTATTAGAAGGTGCTGTGATCCCTTTGAGGGTGGGGAGTTTTGTATTGGCTAGCACACTTATTATTTTTCTCCTGACAGAATTTTTCATCAATTTTTCCTGAGCTGCATCCGTTGTCTGGTTTCATATCTCAGGAAAGCCTAGCTAACCTTACAGGTATCTAATTATGTGCATTTCTAAAGTTAAGCTCGGGCGGACATAAGCAATCAGGTAAGAAATGAGAAGGAACTACACACTCAGGTGCTATTTTTGGCTCTTTAAGTTCCTTCGTCTAGGTGTAGCGCTTACCAAAACAGATTTCCCAATCTTCATTTCGTCACCATGCGTTAAACCGTAGCAGCACATGACAACTAAATAATCACTGAACTGACATCTTTTGGCATGAAATCCCGTTATTCCATTTGGCATATTAAAAAGCACAAAAGTTTAGCTGAATAAAGATTAATATATTGTATTCTTAGTTACTGATCTGCGTTAGAAAGAGGAAGTTGAAGCGGAGATTGGTTTAGCTTTGACCAAGCTGGCATTTGTAATTTGATATCGTCCAGTCTTTTCATCAAACAAAGCTAAACAGTTCCCCTGTTCCACTGATCCTAACTTACAGAAACTCCCTTCATCGCTTCATTCATTATGTTGGAAAAACTTGACAATTCTTAGGGCAAACTTTATATTTCAATTGACTGTGGATCTTAGCTTCAATAAACGAGAAAAAGATCCTGAAAGTTTCAATTTCTACTGTAGTTGGCCTGGCAACGGGATCAGCTCTCAGTTGCAGTTCCATCCTTTTTTTTATTTATTCGGAGTGTGCACTAATTAAGCTCGATTCTTCAAAACTCAATTCAGTACTGACTTGCTGACTATCAGTTGTCAGTGTTTCTAACATATAGGTTAGATATTTATTTTTACATTTGTATTTTATCCCTTGGCAAAGTTAGACAATTAAGTTCTAATCAATCTCGGTCTGAATGCTATTACGCAGAGCTCTCCTGTAGAGTGCCACTACAGGTAGAAAGATACTGACCCTTTCTAATTTATGAGCTAATACATCTTCAGAAATGTTGTGGAATGCTTGGATAAGGTCAAACTCAACAAATGTTACGTATTTTGGCACAATACTATTTAGAGCTGTGACTGTTGTGTGGTCCTGCCCACGGAATTTAACTTACACGCCTGTCGGCCAAAAGTTCTCTAATAATTGTTGGCATTTTAACTAATATAATAAATAACTGATGTCGGTCAATGCCCCACGGACTCCTGTTACCTTTCCACAATTGTTGTACTATTGGCAAACCAACTTGTGATTACACTTGGTCAATAGAATTTCCGAAAGGCTTGTGGCAGCGGATTCGAACCAGGGATCAGCGGATCCTCAGTCGAACGTCTTAACGTCATTCTTTCTCTCACTCTCTCTTTCTCTCTCTAGTCCTCATAAAGCCTGTTTCTTTAAAGAATAAAATGGTAGGATTAAACGGATTAAAAATCAGCCGGTTTGAAATGTTAACAGTTGTTTCTTTAATGCAGGATTAAATGGAATAAACGGATTAAAATTAACCCGTTTAATCCGACCATATTTAATCCTCGGAGTAAACGAGTTAAATTTAATTTGTTTAATCCATAATTAAAGAAACAGCTATTTAAAATTTTAATCCGCCAATTTTTAATCCGTTTAATCCGCATAGCTGCACGAGGATTAAAAACTATAGTACGACCAAAAAATGTGTTTACAAACTTTGGCCGTTCATAGCAGATTAACCTTTTGAGTAAACCTTGACAATGTATATATTTTTAGAATCCTCAGGAACCCGAGATTTTGAAAATCCTTAAAAAACCGGAATTCCGGGTTTCATTTATGGAAGATCTAAAATTCTTAGTTTCTCGCCCAATTTTTACCGCAATCAAAATTTTGTTTCCACGATCGAATGGAGCTGGTCCCATTGCATATTTTTGCTTTTACAAGTTTTTCACGAAAATGCACCCAATTTCCGGAATACCGGGTTTTCAAAATTCCCGCATTTTGAAAATTTTCTTTAACACCCACAAGATGGGTATCACTCGAAAGCTCTTATCGAACTGAACAGCTTTTACAATAGAACGAACTCCTGAAAATGCACTTAATAAATAAATATGGGTATCACTCGAAAGCTCTTGATTAGCTGAACAAATCTTGTAATAGAACCAATGTCTGGAAGTGCAGCAAATTCCCGGAATTCACGAATCATGTAATAGAATAGAACCAACCTGTAGAAATGAGCCCATTTCTCGGAATTCACGAAAAACTTCCAAGCCAAAGTGAAATCCGGAATTCGTGAATTCCGGGAATTTGCTGCACTTTCAGACATTGGTTCTATTACAAGATTTGTTCAGCTCATCAAGAGCTTTCGAAAGATACCCATATTGTGGCTATTTGAAATAATTTTAAAATCTGGAAAATCCGGTTTTCGCGAATTTCGGGAATTGAGCGCATTTTCAAGAGTTCATTCTGTTATAAAAGTTGTTCAACTCTATAAGAACTTTCGAATGATACCCATCTTGTGGGTATTGGAGAAAATTTTACACGTCCGGAAATTTTGAAAGCCCGGAATTCCTGAAATTGGGTGCATTTTCGTGAACTTTAATCCGAAGTGTGAATAAGGGAACAGGATTAGATTAAAATTTTAATCCTAGCTGCGCAAAAAATGCAGGATTAAATTTAATCCATTTTAACTAGTTTAACTAGTTGGATTGAATTTTGTGGTCCGTTTAATCCGAGGTGCTGTTTCTTTAATGCGGATCAATTTTAATCAAATCTGTTTAATCTTTAAAGAAATAGGGCCGTAGGTTATGAATTTGTCAACAAAGTGTAGTTTATAATTTGTCAACAATGTGTAAGCATTGGTGTGGTGTTCTAGCTGACCAGGCATCCGATGGGATGTTTGGTCCCTTTAGAGTTTTTGAATGACACCAAGGTGATTTGTCCCGGCCCTTGGGCCTACGCAGGGAACGCCCTTGCCGGACTGATGGGTATTCTCGGAATCGTGGTCAACGTTGCCCTTCTTCATGTCATTGTATCCGCCGGATCTACCGTTGATAAGAATTTGCGAGTTTTGATCGGAAGTCTGGCCTTTTCCTCAATTTGCGGTGGACTGGGTCACGCCCTCTTCACCATTAACAACGGAATCATGGCATTGCGTAACTACATTTCTATTTGTTAGAATGAACCGCATGAAATTTGTCCTTCCTTTGACAAATTTTCCAGTAACTTAGTGTTAAGGGGGACGCCAAGTTTTGGGGCATTCGGTGATATTTACATGTGTATTTCGGTAGGGTTGTTCGAAAGAAGTTTGTTTGAGAAATTTTAACGAATTTTCAAAGTCTAATTTTTTGGGTAGAGTAACCTTATCTCAAAGATAAGCTTTGCTTTACCTTCCTCAAAGTAAGTAGGTACGTTGTGTGTTAAACATGGGAATTTATAAAGTACAGTACTCCAATTTGTGGTCAAACTATGAAATTACCTCGGACAAATTTTATGAAGATACCAACTCTTGAAGCATCATTAAGGTTTTAAGATAAGTCATTTTATTGTTGTACTATTTTAGGTGTGGTCAGAGTTAACATTTGCGATGCTGGTCGTCTGCTCTCTCAACTAGACATCAATTACTACTACATTAATCTACTGGCAATTGCTCTGGAGAGACTGTATGCCACCAAAGCCTACAAAACATATGAACGTTCTTCGGTTGTCATTGTCATAGGTAAACAAATATGCAAATTAACCTACACTGGTATGGTGAGCAGCGGGAATTCCATCGGTTCCGAAATTCCAAATCCGATTTGGTTATGTATTCTGTTTCAGTCTGAATTGGGAGTTTCATAAACAAAACAGCGCGAAAATTAGGTCATACTAATAAACTAATTGAGTACTATTTGAAATAAAGTATTCCAATTTCGAATACAAATTCTTACTTCATTCTTTGTGTGTTGTTTTCTCCTCCTACCTGTTTACGTTATTGCTCACTTCTATTCTCCTCTTTCTTACATTTAGGCCGGCTTTGGCGTACATGATTGGAATTTGCACGAGATTCCTTCACATTCACCGTATTAATGCAGAAAAAATAATTATCTTGAAACTGATACTGCCAATGAGAAATGAATTGATGAGAAGAAAGCTGATACAATACGTTTTGCTCAAAGTTTATCCTGCAAATCATGTTTTTGCGCAAGCATTCTGCTGAAAAAGCTGAATATTTGTATGATGAAAATATATTAATCAAACACAAGAATCTATATAGTGAATAATATAAATTTCTGCTTGGAGCAAAAAATTTGTATCGCACGTATACAGCTTAACTTTTGCATCATAACGATCATAACGAGCGGAAACTTTAAAAAAATAACAGAACGATCGGACATTGACTGGATGCACCAAACCTAGTTATCCCCTGATAACAATTTCATAAATTACCGAAACCAACAAACATTGACACAAAGTTAATTTCAATGTAGATTGGTATATTTTAGGTGGTATGGTGGTAGAAATCCTGTTCGCCTGTGCCCCATTTTTCATGGAGAAATCCCAACGCCGGGAGCAGATCGGCTTTTGTAACAGTCTTTTCGAGAGCATCGGATCCACAGAGAAAGTGTTCTCGATGCTCGTGGTGAGCAGTTTCTCACTATTGGGACTTTTCTGCTTCTCCTACGTTTGGCTCAGCTGTCGGCAGAAGCTGAAACAGGTGATGCTTCGAGCCTTCAACTATCGCCTGGCCGATCGAATTCAGCTTCGACGAAACGTTCAAGTCTCTCAAATGTTCCTACCGATCGTGCTGATCGTATTCGGGATTCTGGTTAATTTCGACTTTCCCTAACTTTTGTCATTAATGGACTTTTCCAGTTCTCCCTCACCACCCTGCTCCTCCTTCAGGAGTGGGCAAACCACCTCCTCTATACTACTTCCAGAATCGTGTTCGCACTACTGATAGTATCCAGGAACGCGGCCTTACAGACGGCGTTTAAGGCAAAGTATGGCTGCCTGGCCAGGCTGGTTCAACCGTTTATGTGCGACGGTAGCCGGGTGGAGCCAGAGGAAGTAGTCAACGAAAAGGACAGAAAAATATTTCAAAGTTTTGGATAATATGTGG
>JASAND010013408.1:0-15992 GCA_030248195.1 Trissonchulus latispiculum
GACTTCATGAGTTAGCTTAATCCACATAGGGTCAGCAAAACACAAAAACATAGAGTGAAACACAGAAACACAGAAGTGAAACACATGACGTATGAGATTGCTTTTGGGCTCATGGGGCTCCCAAAATTTCTATCTTAAGACGATTAACCCCACTTCCTAAATTTGAACTTCTTAGTCAGCAAAACATCCCAATTAAACGATTCTGCAGAGCAAATAATTTAACATGCGAACAAAGACTATAACATAGACTCCAAAACACAGATTCAACTGGACATGCCATTAGTTGTCAACATACAAAACCCTGAAGTTAGTTCACAAATATGTAGTTAGCAAAGTTCACAAATATGCCATTAGTAAAAAGACTTCATGAGTTAGCTTAATCCACATAGGGTCAGCAAAACACAAAAACATAGAGTGAAACACAGAAACACAGAAGTGAAACACAGAAACACAGAGTCAAGAGTTTGAAAACAGACAGTAAAACAAATGAGGCAGGAAAACAATCAGAAAACCGTTCTTTTTTTGCCATTTTTTAACATTCTGGGCTAAGAATGAATTTTTCTTGCCCTTACATTTACGCAATTAAGAAAATAGATGAGGCCGGTAGAATGTGTTTCCAAATTCTGCCAGTTAAAATGTTTCCGCGAAAAACCGGCTTTGCTCAAAAAATTGATCAATTGTGCTACTTTAGGCAAACTATCACAACACAACACAGTCATAACATTACAAAGAAAACTGCGCCTTCGAATTAAAATTTTACTAGGGAATTAGACGGTTTTATGAATGATTTCTTAAAGTTAAATGTCGTTTTGTAACATGCAGGATAACATAATAAGATGTTCGTTTAAAGCAACCGCTATTTCTTTTGCAAAGATTAACAATTTTCTAGGCTAGCTGGGAATTAAACGAGAACTTATGGGTCCTTTACCTATTTCTTTAAAGATTTTTAACAAATTAGATTAGAATTAAAGGGGGGGGCTACTAAAATCGACATGTCCCGACTTTGTTTGATTGGAATACTTTTTGTCACATATATTGAGTATGGTTGTATGTGGTCAAAAAATATCGGGTGCTGAGATCTTGACCGCTCTCCAGCCGTGTGCTGCCGTCGCTTTTATGTGCCCGAACCGAAAATTTCTGTGAGCGCAGCAATCAGTGCTACAACTGGATTGTAATAGGGCTCAAAAAGCCAGAAGACTTTCGTCTTCTGGAATGTCATGTCTTGAAGGACTGACTTTTATTCTAATTTTCAGTTGTTTAAATGCTGTTCAACTTAATTTGCATATTTACCTATGTTGGCGGAAACTATATAAGGAGGAGAAATTCTAGACCAGAGCAGTCAGTCCTGCTGTCTGTCAACAGCCTCTCTGCACACTCCGACAAGAGAGCAGCGAAGGCTTGCCGTGCACTACAATTGTACTGCACGGTGTAGCGTGCAATTCAATTGTACGCACGCGGTTGTAACATGGTTCGGTTACACTGAGCCATGTTGCAAGTTGTAGAAGTATCTATAAACAGCCGAGTTAATTTTAATCAGACTACTTAATCGTTGTTTCTTTCATGATGGTTTAACCACTTTTGAGATGCTGCATTGTTTTCAACTCGTTTTCAATTTCCGCCCAGCTGGGCGAATTAAGCTGTTTAAAGTTCGCGGTTAAGCTTTTTAGTCGTCGTTGATTAAATGAAGAATTAAATCAATTAAACTTGATTGGTAAAATCATAATCGGTCTAACTAACCAAGTAAATTTCAATCCGAGTAATCAGTTTAATCCAACATTTGAGAAACAGCTGGTGAAATTTTAGTCCGGCCGACTTCATCAAATCACATGTCAGGTTTAGGACAATATGCTTATTTGCCTGTCATAATGACGAGATGCTGGTAAAACGCACTACGGTCCACATGTCTTATTCCGCCATACCGTTTTTAGTTACAATTACAATACTGTTGAAATTACATGTTTAATACTATAAAAACCTTCATGTCATAGTTACAGAAGAAATCGCACTTCACCGGCAGCGCTCATATCACCCTTAAAGCACCTGAACCCTGAACCTCAAATTGCAATTCTTAAGTCATACATTAAGATCCTTGAATAATCTCATTAAAATCTCATACTCATTGATCCAACTTTATGCAGTTGGAAGAACAGAAACTGTTTAAAGAATGGTCCCAGACACCGATCGTAGCATAAGGGCGGGTCTCTGAGCAGGAAGTGGACACCTGGCACCAGTAACTATCTACGGGTATTGGGTTGGTCTGCAACTGGACTATTTGTACTAGCCGGAAATCTGGAACTCTGAAACACAAAATTTTGTCACACATGTCCTGCACATCGAGTTTAAATGTCGAGCAGTTTCGTTCAGTACTCACTTAGCGAGTAGCCGGCGATTAATTGCATGCAATTTGAAAACGGGTGAAAACTAGGTGCCGTAGCAAATAAAGGCAATTTACACCTGAACATCCTTGAGAATGGAACTTTATTCGGTCATATGTTTGATAACTGACGTAAACAAGGAATTCAGGGTAACTTTTAACGGGGAAAGTCTACTTCATGGCTTTATTTAGTGATCTTAAGTTGTAGCATCGGCGCTGGATAACTTTGACAGCGACTATCATTTAACGGCCGATAACTTGCATTTGGCGCATTTGCGTTCTATGGTCCAAGAAGAAAAAATGTTCCCGACAGAGCTTTCGATTGATACAAAATATGGGAAAATGAGCAAAATCGGAGATGCTCGAAAAATCCGCCAAAAATGGACCCCCTTTAAGTCTGCTAAAGTTAAGTCTTAAACTAAAGCGGATATGGCATGTGGGATAAAATACAGCTCTAAACGCAAAAACAAGACAAAGATTACCAGAAATGGCTACTTACGAGAATTAATTCTTCTCAAATTTATCTGTATTTATAATTTGCGCTTCAGTAGTGAAGGTTTATTTCAAGAAAAAGTATACAATATACTCACAGCAAACGTCGGTTTGCGTTTGTAGCACAAACGCATTAAATGACTTAATTAAATAAATAGATTGACACTGTATTTTCGGTGTTACGCCTATGAAAGTTTGAAAGAAAATGTTACGACTTCACTTTTTGAAACAAGGCGAAACAGTTTGTCAACACAAGACTAGGAGATAGGTAGATGTTTTACACTGATTCCTAGTATCGTTTCTTTCGCGTGATCTTTTGCACATGTCATATTCATTTATCCTAATTGATTGGAGAGGTACATACTTTCACTTCATCTTGTAACACTTCATAGCACAGTTTTTGTGAAAACGTAGTCAAATTCTGATTTGCTTTGCGAGCAAGTCGTGAAAACCATTACGTTGGAACTTAAAATATAAAAATAATATATACTGGTGAGAACTGCCGTAATTCTTTGTTATTGAGTCTATTTTCGTCAATAATTTGACAACAGCACAATAATTTTCTGCAAAATATGAAATTAAGAACAGTAATCGTAGTCACAACAATTACACATTATCGATAATGTCAATCACAACATTATGGAACCTATTTCTGGTATGCAAATTAGCTCCAGCTCACTTCAGAATCTTTTGTAAACAGTTCATCTTCAAGTCTGTAGCAAATTTTTACTTTAATAGCTAGCCAGCTGTGTTTTTTGCTTTTTAACCATTTTGTAGTTTCGTTGATGTAGGACCCAACGACGTATCACTGAACTTTGTTCACTCCACACCAGCAGTCTTACCAGTAGTAAAACTGTACGACGTTGTGTTTTCTTTTGAATGGATTTATAGATATTTCCCTTCCTACTGTTTAGCTTGATTGATCTCGAAGCCTCAGTCATGATAATTTATTTTCTGATTTGGTTGCTACTAACTTTGCAAACTCAACCATTTGTGCGAGAAAAGGAGGTACAAAGATATGATGGATGGTACAACAATCCCTTTCGCCATGATCTCGGTTCCGTACATGGTATAAATCATTGACACTTTACACGTTTCTAATATGTTAACTACAGGACGGTATTTGCAAGAAAAATTTTACAAATGAACTTAAAAAACAGAAAGGATGACTTTGGTTGTAAGATTAATTCAGAATTTTTAAGAAAAGTTTTCACTCTAAAATTCAAGACTATCTGGATGTTCGTATTCATTTTCTTTCAGATCCCTTAGTTTATTTGGTGCCGCAGCAGTACAGCGATGGTGTTCGAGGATTTGACCCTGTTCACTGGAGCGACGGAATTTATCGCTCCTTGCCTGGTGAAATCAGCTATTATTTGATGAAAGGCCGGGATGGTTTGCCATCATCTAGGAACGTGTCTGCTATGTTCGTATTCTTTGGTAAGTAAGAAAACATTGGGGTGAGGTTCTTTCTTGACACCTGCATGTAATATCACTCCGAATCGAACGCATGGAGGAATCTCATCGTAGTTTCCTATAGAGCCAGGTTGGTAGAAACGAAACGAAAGATTTCAGAATTTCATAATTTCAGAATTCGCGTCAGTGTTGCAACTGAAAATGATTCTCCTAAGTACCCTGCTAGGATGGTAAATACTTAGAATAATGTATAGGAGGTAAGGGAGTTTAGAGATTACTAGTCCCATTTCAAAATATTTCTTCTGTGTAAATTTAGCTAGCACTGCCTTTAACTTAGAAGAAAGGTTAGGAGTGGTCGATAGCACTCCTGGCTTTGGAGAATTCTTTATATATCTTCTTTATAACATCTTTCAGCAGGGTCTGTGTTTTACCTAAGTTACTTGTGTACAGTGTAGACTACAAGGCTTATTGTGTTTGTAGGACAATTGATTACCGGAGAAATAGTTTCAACATCATCCTCCGGTGAATTTGCGTGCCCAGTGGAATTATTCAACCTTACTGTCTACAAGGAAGAGTGCACGGGAGATCGAAGCAGCCACTCCACAAGTTGCTATGCTGAAGAGCACGACGTTCCATTCTTTAGAACACAACACGATAGATCAAGTGGAATCCATATTAACAATCCAAGGCGTCCAGTACGTTGTATTGTCGCAAGGAATGCTTGTCAAACTCACCTTTACCAAGAGTACATATAGAATAAGAGTAAGACACTAAGCATAATTATGCTCTGTTTTAAAAGAAAAACTATGCTCTGTCAGGGCTGTTCTGATAAGAGATTCTCCGGGCCGGACCCGCGCCCGGGCCCACTGACTCTTCCGGGCCAGGCTCCTTGCCGGGTCGGGTCCGGAGCCCGCTACATTGCCCGGACGGTCCGACCCAATTCGAATGAAATTCGAAATTTGACAGCTCAAATTTACACACACAAATTTACCTTTTAGGGAATACAAAAAGCTTTGAAAATATGATTTGTGGGTTATGATTTAAACACAACCAGAGCTGGAAGTGGGTCACGGGTACCCGCGGGTATCCGATCCGCTGGTCGGGTAGGGTGTGGAGCACACGTTGTCAATCCCGCGGGTCAACTGTGGGTCAAAATTGGGCCAATCGAGGCCCCAAAAATTCAATTTTTGCACTCAAAATTTAAAGAATTTCCAATTTTAGCGTTTAACTATTTTTATTTTTTATAAAATTTGCGCAAAAATTACCATAGTTCTAAATATTTTAGCTCATTGACTTGAGATGTGTCTCATTAACTTGAGATGTGTCTCTTAACTTGAGATGTGTCTCATTAATTTGCAATTTAATTTCAACTGTATTAAGTTCAATTTTAAAGTTTGCTATTTTCGTGCTCTTCGTCAAACTTTAGTCATTGCGCAAAAGGTCATGTGGATCAACGTATCTCAAGCGTCTCACGTGTATATATGGATCAAGTGGGTAAGGTCAGGGATCTGCGGATCGTGGGTCGGGTGCGGGTCAAAAATTTTGACCCACTTCCAGGTCTGAATACGACTGTTTAATAATCGGAGCCTTAGCGTTTTAGTCTGACAGCTTTAATATATGATGTCGCATAAATTAAAACTTATGCGAATAGTGAGCTATGGCCGACGTCATGCCGGTTTGGCGCTTCTCTGGGCCGGTGAACAACACTGCTCAATTGCCATTCAAAAACATCAAAGCAAAACAAATTTAACTAAAAAGTAATTCCTTTAGGACAAAGAAATTATAACAGAAGCATTTTCTCAAAGCCATTAGCTCATCACACCACCAAGTCTTCATATAAATGTGAACAAATGGGAAAGTAGAGCAAATGAGAAAGTAATTTTACTTTTACCTATACATTCTACATGTAAAAGAGCAATATTCAGGCTATAAAATGCTAAAAGACTTGGTCATGATGGGCCCGGTGGGCAGGTGAGCCCGGCGGGCAAGGTAGGCCCGGCCCGGTGAGCCCGGAGGTTTGACCTTGACCGGGCCTTGTAACGGGCCGGGCTTTTGAAACCCTTCGGGCAGAGCCCGGGCCGGCCGGGCACAATCAAAAAATTCCCGGACCGGACCTACTCCGGGCTGGCTCGGGCCTAGAGCCCACTAGAGCTCGCCGAGCCCGGGAACAGCCCTGTACTCTGTGCGCTATCCGGCTGACCCTCCACCACAAATTGGCCTCTTCACTTTAGACAAATTTGCCCGGTACGATTGCACGATAAATTTGTTTGAAGTGAGACGGCAAATTTGTGGGAAGTCAGGTCAGCCCATAGCGCGTAGGGCAGCTTGAACAGATAATGCGAGTATGCATATAATCCATGCCTGCATATAGAAATGTGATAATTACTAATTTAGATAAATCATGTGAGCAGCTGGATTGATGGAAATATTATTTATGGAACGAATGAAGTTTGGGCGCAAAGACTGCGAGCATTTGACCAAGGTCTTCTGAAAGTGAGCGATAAAACTGGATTGCCAGAATTGAACACGGAAGAAATTCCTTTGCTTAATCTTCCATCTCCGATTCATTATCCTTTCATGCAAGACCCTAAAACACTATTTTGTAAGTTGTATAGATTTCACATTCACATACGAGACCTGCACATGTAATAATTTTAATACCGAAATAACTGTACCGACTTTATTTTCCATTATATAAGTCATTGCTGAGATGCATTCTCTTCAAGTGCAGCACAACACACACTGTCACTTCAGTCATCAATAACCGGAGCTGATATTTCAAACTCTGAACAGATGTTCTTCCAAGAATTTGCTTAATGCTTTTAGTGCTTGGTGATTTTCAAAGTAATCAAAATCCTCCCCTGCTGGCGTTGAGCATCGTTTGGCACAAATGGCACAATGTGATTGCTACTCGAAAAAGGGAAGAACTCTCAAGGCTGGTTGACACTCCTCGAGACCTTACCGACGAACTGATCTATCAGGAATCCAGGCGTTGGGTTGTTGCTACTTTGCAGGTGAATTAAACATTTACTTACTACTGCTAGCTAACTAGATGGTACTGTATATAAAAGATTTCAGGTAACCGCTAACTCAAAAAGGACAATTGTTGCATGCAAGAGGCAATTTAAGCCTAGAAAAGAAAATAGTGAAAAACTGTCAAAACTTAATAATTTTGCGATATATTTAGAGCATAATCATGTACGAATGGCTTCCAGAGGCATTGGAAGGAACTGGGCTTCATGTTCCTGAATATTCAGGCAAGTTCCAAACCAAAGACGTTTTAATGTTTTGCTTTTTCACGGCTTATTACCGTTAATGAAAATTGAAGTGCACTCTTGAATTTATATTTAGTTCAAATTATATTTAGTATTAGCAAGAGTCGTATTTAGCACCTAAATTTTCGATCATGTGGTTTTCGTTTTACCATATGTATAAGCATTGCATAAGGTAGAGCATGACAACAGTGTTCGCTTTCAACAACGGTGCAAGACCAATGAAGGATTAAAATTGTGCAACAGAAACAAACCAATAGAATACATTTGTATTGATTACGTTGGATTAATGGAGCAATGTAGTCGTTTTTATAGATGTTCAGCAAAACCTCAAGCTGCATACCGTCAATTTTTACAGTTCAATAAATAATAATAATAATAATAAACTGTCCTAATTTACTGCTGTTTAAATTTTAATGTTGGAGTGTAATATGCATATAACAGTTTGACATCTACCTGCATACATGCTCTGTTCTCTGATTTTGATTCCATATTGATAGCTTTCTTACAACAGCAACAATTAATGAATCAAATCTTGTTTCAGATTAATTTTCAGCAATTCCAAAAGTCAATTTACTCAATGTTTTAGTAGCCGTGTTATATATGGATTCTTTTGGGTTTTGCAGAATACAAGCCGACCGTAGATGCTTCCTTATCAGTCGAATTTGCCACTGCTGCAATGAAATTTATTCACTCCATGATCCCTAGCAGCTTCTTTGTTCTGCAGTTATTAAATGACACCCAAGGCTACCAGTGTCATTTTATTTCGTTGCCGATGTGCCAGTTTTGGTGGGATGCGCAGGTTTGCGAGAACTATTTAAAACTGCGATCCTCATAGGCAAGATATAAGATAAGCGTCGGTGCATTAATCTCAGGATTGTAGTTCTGTCCCCCTTGAGGCCTGCTAAAGTAATTCCATCATTTTCTGTCAATCTCTTACATGTTCCAGCTGTCTTAAGCCGGGTTCACACTGGAGTCTTAAGTATTTAGTTTTAAGTCGTTCGTTTTAAGTCTTATGTCTTTAGTCTTTACTGGATTTGATTCACACTGACGTCTTTAGTCTTTAGTCGTAAGTCTTAAGTCTTAAGAGATAAATTTATTTCATGTCCAGTCTTAAGGTCTTAAGCAAGCTAAAAACCTTAAGACTAACGACTAAAGACTGCAGTGTGAATCAAGCGAGTCTTAAGTCTTAAGTCTTTAGCAGCCCAAGACTTACGACCTTACGACTTAAGACTCAGTGTGAACCAATTTCCCAAGTTTGAAGCCCTAAAGACTTAAGACTTGCGACTCTTAAGACTCCAGTGTGAATTCGGCTTAATTCATGACAGTTATTTGGCATAAATTTAGAGACTGTTCGACACCTATTCACTGGAAAGTTTGCTGTCTGGATTGGCAAGTCAGAAAGCAGAGCGACTCGATGTGTTCTTTTCCGATGCTGTGGCCAGTAACTACTTTACATTTTCGAATCTAGAATGTTCAAACTGTTAGAAAAGTTACAGTAGCTGTGATAGTTTGATTCAATCTTAACATATAATTGTCGAATAAATAAAAAACACTATTTCATGTTTTCATTGCTTACCGGACGGAACATTAGTCAAATTAGGAGAGTGCTCCTTATTTTGAGGAGGAGCTAAGGGGAAATTAAGCAAATAGGATCACAGAAATCTCAAAAATGTCAATTTGATGGGGACTGAAGGGTGTTTAACAGTGAACAAAGTTATAGTTTAGTACGACACGTCTGTGACTCCATTATATTTCAGATCATATGTTTACATCAACACTGAGCGTCACTAATGGTGATTTGGCTGCATCTGATTTAATGCGGGGAAGAGAACAAGGACTGGCAGATTATGAAAGTGTCCGTCGAGCCTTGCATCTGGAAGGAAGCCCATTCAAGGCTGCTGTAGACGCCTTGGGTCCAAATTATACGACCGTAAGTATTTATCTAAAAATAATACAATTATATTTTTTGTATTTTGTTTTGAACACTTCTTGTTGTGCATTAGCTTGATTAATTGATTTTAACGCACACGCACTCAACATTTTAATTTCAACCAGACGTAGCTTGGTCAAAAGTGTTCAGTTGAGGTTTGTCGCTTTAGTTTGTCAGTCGCATGAAGAATTTGTATGGACGTCATTTGAAGAAGGTTGATCTATATTTTGCTGGGTTGTTTGAAACGTTCTCCACCGATGTTGACTTTTTGCCACCAACGTTCGCGCAGATTATATTGGACCAATTTGTGAGGCTGAGGGATGGTGATCGATTCTGGTTCGAAAACTTGGATAATGGGTATGTATCTATCGTTTTGAAAAACTCTCAGTAATTTCTTGTAACATGGCGCGAACGTACAATTCTATTGCAGGCTGCAGTGGAGCCATAGCAGGCTCCCTTGCAGGAGCAGTCGAAGCCCTTGAGTGTCCTTTAGTTGGAGCTTCGCTTAAATCTCTTAAAGCTTCGCTGCCTACAACTTAACATAATATAAATATGCTATTGTATTTTGTTTAACTGTGGCTTGTTTAATTATTGAGATTCTTTTCACCGGAAGAAATAGCCGATATAAAGAACACCAAGTTTGCTGATGTTTTGTTCGCAACTACTGAACTATCCGAAGGTGTGGTCCAGAGAAATTTGTTTGAGTATGGCGAAACTGGATTCTTACTGAATGGTATAGACTATTTTTCATCAATTGGTTTATTTTATCCATTGATATTTTTGGCTTCATTCAAACTATTATCAAGTTTTCTATTTCATCGGAAAACAACAGTTATAAGAATGTTATACTGTATGAAATACAGTGTTTTCCACATGAATTCTAGTATAAATTAGCACGTTTTTGCGTAATTTACGTTTAAAATAATTTTTCAGATGACTGTCGTCAACCTTTTCAAGCCAACAGTTCTGGCCACGATTGCCATTCAACAGAGTATTATGACTATTTCAGTGGCAGCGACGCATCATTTGTCCTGTCTTTCATGCTACTCGCAGCAATCCCTTTGTGTTAGTTTACTAGTATATATTAATTAATCGCTACCTTCAGTTATTCTTACTGTTGCTTCATAGCTGCGAGTGCGGCTGTCTGCTGTGTGACACTGCAGTAAGAAGTGAAATTGCAATTCTTTAATTCTAGTGTGCATTCTGGTCGGTTATATAGTGGCAACTCAATTGGAAAAGTATCGAATCGAAGTGAAGAACAATTACAGTCAATATGGTTCTGTGAGAATCGTTAACTCCTTCCTGGGTAACAGCAAGAGTCCATAATAATTTCTTATTATTATAGAAGAGTAGTAAGCCACTAGAGGGCTCCTCTTCTTGGCATTGCGTAACGGTGCTCCGACCACAATACGCGAATGTTCCCCTGTTTGGGGGGGTCGACCAAATCGACATCGCATACCTCCCTCCGTTCGTGGGGGGGGGGGGGCGCTGAAAGAGGTCCGCGTTTGGGGGGGGGGTGGCGGAAAGAGGTCCCCCGTTGGGGGGGGTCGCTCAAGCAGGCTATGTTGGGCTGATTGTGAGTGGCTGTTGGCGACCCCCACCCCCACTTTTTGTGACCCCCCCACACGGGGCATTTTCGAATAGAACAAAAACCCCCGTAATCCTCTGCTCTACCCCCCCCACCCAACGGGAACCTCTTTTTGGCTACCCCGCCCCCCACCAAACGGAGGGGGGGGTATGCGATGTCGATTTGGTCGACCCCCCCCCAAACGGGGGAACATTCGCGTATTGTCGTCGGAGCACCGTTACGCAATGCCAGGAAGAGAAGCCCTCTTGTGGTGGCTTACTCTTCTTCTATAATATAAGGAAATTATTATGGACTCTTGGTAACAGGTTCCTTTATTACCATAAGTTATTTTCATATGAGCAACCATTCTTTAGCAAGGGGGATAAGGGAGGGTAAAAGCCCCCTAGTCCGGGCAAGTTGCAAGCAATACCGTGAGGGGCAACGGGTAGGGAAAAATGGGCAACCAGAATTGGCAAGCAGAATTGGCCGAAAAAATTGGTTTTCGCACTAAAGTTCCAAGTCTTCGCCGGAATTTTATACCAAAATTTTTTAAGTTTTCTAAAAGTCGATAGAAATTTTAAATTTATTCTAGAAGTAGATGTTTTTCTTCAAATTTTTAAAAATTATGAAATTGGGAATTAATATTAGTCTTGATATTAGTGCTGACGTTAATTTATGCTTATGCTGCTTGGGTGGTATAAGCTCCGTTTGAAAGTTTTGGTTCAAGGTAGGTACAATCCCTCTCAGAATTTTCTTGGGACATGCCGCGCCAGATCCGCCTGTATGTGCTTGACTATTTAGTTTTTATGAAACATAAATACTATTTGCAAGAGCTCTATAGGTTTCCACTGCAAACAGATGTATAGGCAATAACGTCTCATATTTGTGTTGTCACCATGAACTGATGAATTACGGACATGGCATTATTTTGTGGAAGCTTTGTTTTGCAACTCATACAGCATCAATTAAATCGCTATTGTATTTGATCATACTTCTAGTTACATAAAGTGTTCTATTAATTAGCTTTAATTAATAAATTACTTAATTAACATTTAGCAATGGAACAAACAGGGTCTCGAACTCAGCAAAAAGTGCAGGTTCGTCTTGGTCCAGGAACTGTTATTAGAATAATGGATAGAACTGGAAGAAGAATTCGGGACATCGATCTTCATAGGATGGACAGAATTTCAGTTTGGATATCTAACGATCCAGCTAAGGACTATCTGCTCATACTTCATGTTCCGAAAAGCTATGATCTTGTATGTATATAATATATTTATGCTGCAAAACGTCTGCAAGTTTTATATTAGAATACACGATAATAAACAAAAGAAAGAAGGATGTCACTACAGCACCTCCGACCCGCAAAATTCGGGCTTGAAGTTGGGATCGAACCCACAACCTTTGGCTAACTAGGCCAACGCTCTACCGATTGAGCCACCCAGGCACTTGTTTGAATGAACTAGAAATTGATGCACCGTTGAATTCGTTCCCAAACTGCAGTGACACGTTTTTGAATAGGCATTAGCTATATTAATTGATAATTGCTTGTGTGTAACCAAAGGTGTAAGATTTCACCATGTATCTTGTTGAAGCTATAAAAGTTGCTCCGAAGAGCTTTATTTTTTATCATTCACCTATTGCAACAGGCACTATAATATTTAAAAATCTCGATAGCATACTGAGTCTAAGTAAGCTTGAGGTACTTGTACATGCAATGCAGAACTGAATTAAGTTATAACTTAATGTACAGTTTATGTTAAATATAGAAACGGTTTACATGTGTGAACATAGAATTATACTTCATTTGGAATTATTTGTAGATTCTATCCTTTGAGCTTCTCTCTGATCGTGAAAATTTTATGACTAATTTATACGAGTTTCTTTCTGCGACTGGGAAAGAAAAAGATGAAATTATTGCTGATAAAGATCAGCTGATTGGAATGGCGGTAACATTTGAGCAGAGAGAAGAACTTCTTCAGGGATTCTTTAAGGACGCTTTTGCTCAGGTAATCAAACTGTTAACCTGAACTGCTAAACTAAATGAAACGCGTTTGGGTGTTTCAATGTGACACCTGTTTCTTGTGGCAGCAACTCAATTTGGGTCTGAATTCCGCTTTGCAAATAAATGTCTGGCGGCCTGTTTTTAAAATATATACAGTTTGACTCCTGTTCAGACATGTGCAGGAGTGGAAGTGTGGGGGTCACTAGCAAACTTTGATCAAACTTTGATCGTGTGAAACGGCTTTTAGATAACTACATACAGATGCACTATAGGTTCTAAACACACTAAACAATGTCACAATTGTAAAGGTTCGAAAATTATCAGTTTCCGTTTTTGCAGTAACAGAAACGTTTTTGTTAATTTGAATTTTTGACGAAAATTCACCACATTATAATTGAGGGCTCGCTCGTTCGCTAAGTTTTTGTGGGACAGACCCGCTGCACCCGACACTAGGTTAAATGAAGTGTCAATGCTTTTTCGAAGTGTATTAATGGGTAGGTTAAATGAAGCGTCAATGATTTTTCGAAGTCTAAATTAATATATTTATAATAGTTTAGGTCTACGAAACTAAGAAGAAGGGTCAGGATCCGGTATTCAAGAAACTGCCCAAAATACTTCGGTTCGGTCCAGCTGAGAGAAAGCGATTGGATCAATCCTTTCGTAATAAGAATGCTCCGACCATTGAATTGAACAAGGAAGAATTTGCCAAGGCGCTAAAATTGAAGCCTGACTCTAGCTTTGTGCAGTACATGTTTGCTCTGGTGGACAAAGATGAAAACGGATTGATATCCTATCACGAATTCAAAAATATGGTTGCTATGATGTGGAAAGGTACTCAGCGAATCCACTTTCTGGATGTTGTACCTTGATTTTACCAAGAGTTTATAATACCAAGAGTACATAATAAAGAGTATGAAACTCTTACACTAGCATGTACAAATCATGCTAGGTATGCTCGGTTCATTAACTCGGGACCCCCCCGTAACTTCCGGGGGGGGTCCCACTTTGCACTAATTACACGCTTTCATATAAGCGTGTGTCTGCTCGCTGATTGGCCCACTAGCCTACGGCTTACTGTAGATAATTTATTAGTTAGTTTAATTAATTAATTATAACTTTAATTAGGTTAATGCAATTAAAAAACTAATTCGACAACTTTGTAGCATTTTTTCTGCTCTTTCCAATGATATAAAAATTGTTGCACACTACATTCCTGCGAATTTTTGTAGTGTGCAACAATTTTTATATCATTGGAAAGAGCAGAAAAAATGCTACAAAGTTGTCGAATTAGTTTTTTAATTGCATTAACCTAATTAAAGTTATAATTAATTAATTAAAATAACTAATAAATTATCTACAGTAAGCCGTAGGCTAGTGGGCCAATCAGCGAGCAGACACACGCTTATATGAAAGCGTGTAATTAGTGCGAAGGATTTTGGAAATTTGAAGTTGTGACCGAGCATACCTAGCATGATTTGTTCATGCTAGTGTAAGAGTTTCATACTCTTATATTATGTACTCTTGATAATACCAAGAGTAAGACACTCAGCTCTTCCTAATAGAATAAACTTGCGAGATGCTCGACACATTAAGGCCGATATCTCGGGGGGCTTCTCAGCGTGTAAACATACAACGCTGACATTTTTTAAAAACGGGCGTTTTCGACAAATTAAATGCTATAACTTGAGCTAGGAAAATCGTACAGCAATAATTTTTATATCATTATGTTGCGTAGAATGAGATCTTGTTAACGATATAAAAATTATGTAGTTCAGTTTAGGTAATCTCTTACAAAACCGGTAATAAAGCACCCTCGCCACGAAATTTCCGAGAATTTCATCATTTCTTAGAAATGTCTTTCGTTGTTGCTGGATTTAGGGATTGCCTAAACCCAACTTTATAATTTTTATATCGTTAAGAAGATCTCGTTCTACGCAGCATAAAGATATAAAAATTATTGCTGTACGATTTTCTTAGCTCAAGTTATAGTACTTAATTTGTCGAAAACGCCCGTTTTTACAAAATGTCAGCGTTGTATGTTGTTGACATGCTGAGAAGCCCCCCCGAGATTTCGGCCTTAATATTTCGAGCATCTTGCAAACTTATTCTGTTGGAAAGAGCTGAGTGTCTTACTCTTGGTATTATAAACTCTTAATATTACCAAGAGTACATAATACATAAGAGTATGACAAGCGTCATACACTATGTATTATCAGCTCGCTACATCCTCTGCACGCTATCGGCTTACCCCCCCCCCCCTAAATCAGACCCCCCCTTATCAAAGCAAATTAGAGCGCTATGCTTGCACGTTTTAGAACGAAAACACAACTAGTCAGTTGGTTCAACGTGCGTCTGTTGCATGTAAACATAGCGGGCGAATTTCTTTGACATTTTATGGGGGGGTAGGCCGATAGCGCGCATCGGATGTAACAGCCTTATAATACATAGAGTATGCCTGCTGCCATACTCTTATGTATTATCAAGAGTACATAATAGATAAGAGTATGACAGCTGGCAGCTTCTCTGTTATCAGCTGCAGGTACATGCTCTGCACGCTAACGGCTGACCCCCCCCCACAAACGTGTATGCTCTCTTCAAACGAATTTGGCCGCTATCTTAGCGTTCTAAAGCTCGAAGCAGACACAAATTGGACGCTCGCAGGCGTTGTGTTTTCGAGCTTTAACACGTAAAGATACGGCGAGTGAACATACAGAAACGTGTACTGGGTACTGATTTGTGGGGGGGGGGGTCACTAGGTACACGTTTGTGGGGGGGGGGTCAGCCGTTAGCGTGCAGAGCATGTACCTGCAGCTGATAACAGAGAAGCTGCCAGCTGTCATACTCTTATCTATTATGTACTCTTGGTATTATGTACTCTTGATATTACCAAGAGTATATTACTAATGAAAATCGTGGAGAGCAATATACGCTTGAGC
>JASAND010013409.1:0-21782 GCA_030248195.1 Trissonchulus latispiculum
AATGCGTATGCACAGTATAATGTCTTAGCGACAAGATGTGTAAAGGACAAGTTTGTAATGAAAAGCTTTACGTGCTAATTATGAAGGTCAAATATCGACAAATTATATTATGAGTTATGACATACGCCAATATGAGCCTCGTTGTAGGACAGGCTCATATGTTAAGCCGTTGCAACTTGTTTTCCTTAATTTACAACCTCAACGCCACTCATATGCATTTTACAGGCTAGTTTCCGTGTTTGTACAACCTGCCTGAGAGTACTCATATGTATTTTACATGTGACGAAGGAGCATTTTTGGTTCTTGTATAAGTCACGCCCGAAAAAGTGCAATTTTCTGACTTAATGATAGAACGGCTGGGCCTTTTCAGCAGGTGAAGTTTGGTTTTTCTATTATATAGCCCGAAAATTAACCTTTTCGATAGTTTTTCGCTGCCTAAAAGATCGGCATGCCACCGGGCCGGCCGGCCAAATGTGGCCTCACGGCTATTTTGGCCAACAAAGGCCAATTTGACAGAGCTGCAGGGCGTTGCGTAAGAAACGTTGGTTCAGGTGGGTGGGTACCATGTAATAGTGAGGGCAATTTTCGATATCTGGCCGGGACCGTTCAGGGGGCCCAAAGTTGGTCCGGCCACCGGACAAATAACCATTTCGGAAAAATTTCTAAATCCCAACCAGACATGTGCTTGGGGGGGGGGGGTTTCAGCGAAGAACTTTGGTTGTGAAGTTGTGAAACGAACGGCCGAGAGCAACTGTCGGGGGGTTTAAGCGAATATGGGTTGTTCAGCGAAGCTGGTCCATATTAGTGCGCAAAGCCTATGTCGGGATGGCCGAATTGTCTATGGGGCGGCTGGTCAGAACTTCCGATCTTACGGTCGGTGGTTCGATTCCCGGAGGCCACAAGCTTTCTCGACTCTAGCCAACCCAGCTACCCACCGACTGGTCGGTAAATGGGTACCACTACGGTGGGAAGTTAACGAGTCGGTGTAAAAGCGCCGGCCCCCCTTCCACGGATGCAGTCATCATTTGAGGTTACACTCCTGGCTCAACGGCCGAGAATCCGGGGATGAGCACCGGCGCCCCATGTCCTGTGGCAGGACGGAGACATCTCCTGGGCTAAACCTTTACCTTAACCTAGTCCTCCTATCATTTAAAACCTGCCCCTCCCATATTAACGTTTTAAAACCTAGTCCTTTGTCCATTTACAACCGAATGTCACCCATATTGCATTTTTCGTCATGCTCCGTCGGAGCATTTTTATTCTTGTAAGTATATACGTATTTGTTAGTTGTAACAACGATTCTACGTGTTTGTTGTTTCATCTGTACTTAAAATCCACAGTTTGTTCTTGTTGTATTATTTACCTTCCGATAATTATAAATTCTTATTAACATTAGTATATAATTTCTTCGGATAAAATCCTGGGCTTATTCTATTGGGGGGGGGGGGGGGGGCCCCCCATAAACACCCTTCCCCCCAAAAATCGTCCCCCCCAAAATCCCCCCCAATAAAGTGGGTGCCCATTGTGGTACCAACTTTTGCCCTGAAAAAATCGCTCAGAAGGCCAAATTTTCGAAAATTTTCCGGCTTCGCCGGAGATTTTTAGTCGATTTTTGCGTATTTAAGCACTAAATCCGCTTATTTTTGGCGATTGCTATAAAAATAGCGCAATTTTTAGCATGTTTTTAGCAAAATTTAGAAAAATTTTGCCCCCCCCCCCAAAATGACTCGCCCCCCGAGGCCCCCCCAACGAGTCCCCCCCAAGAAAAATCCCTAGAATAAGCCCAGAAATCTGGGAAAATACTACTTTACAACAAGACAAAGAGTTCATGCCGGATTAATCTTTTTAAAGGATATATGAATTTTTCAAAATGTCAAAATTTTGTCAAGAGCTAAAGTCGAGTTTTACTAGCATTTTGTTTAGATTATATAAATTAAAATATATACGTACCGCAAAAAATGGCAAAGTTCCTGGTTCTAGTTCAAAGTTCCTTTTTGCTATTGGTTTTTCTTTGGTTTACTGGCAGTTTTGAATTTTTTTACGCTACGCACTTCTGCAAAACAAAACGCATATACAGTCTCTAAAGCAAACTTAGCCTTAACGTATTCTAGTTATGTAGGGGCGCGATAGCGCCCCTACATAATATGGGTGTAAAGGCGTCTGCGCGGCCCTCTGGAGACCGTGTTGGCCTGGTGCCAGCTAATTAGAGGTTCGGGAGGGATAAAAATGTTACCATCGTAAAGTACTCGAGTAGTACTACAAGTATCACCACACTTTTGGTTAAAATTCGGAACTTCGAAATTTTGCACTAGGCGAGAGTTACCGTGCGGTTGTTTTTTTCTCGGTTTCTTCCAGCGTCAGATGCGGCCGATCCGACTTTTCTCGGTTAATAACGCTTATTGGAAGTGCATTTTCTAGCGAAGTGTTGGAATGACGTGGGCATTTTGGTCCAATGCTACTATGATATGTTGGTAGGCAGTATCCCCCCATGCTACCAAACGAAGGTCATTTTGGCACTCGGCCAACTTTGGCTCTGCCAAGGCCCCAAAGTCGGACTTTCTCTATTTTGGCACTTCGGTTGAAATCAACTTTTTTTCACAGGCTTGCAGCTAGATCGGTTTGGTTTATTTTATTTGAATATTTCGGACTATGCGCACAAAGTAACGAGGGGGATTTTTTAATTTTGCTCCCTAGCTTTCAGGAGATGGTCCCAAACTTTGCATTTTTTGGCCTGTTTGGCGAAAAGGTTCTAAGTCCCACTTTTACTAGAAATGGCCTAAAAGTCACTAAAAATGGCGTTTTTCGGCCTTGGGGTGGTACCCATTAAATCCGATACCGCCGATGCCATTGGTCAGCATGGCTCCCGCGGTTCCTCGCCCAGGGTCAAAGTTGGGAAAACTCACTGGAAACAGGGTTTTTCGGCGTTTTGGTTGGAGGCATAAATAGTAAGCCGACTACGCTCGTTTCAATGGGCATATTGCTGAAGCCGGTGGGAGTGACCAATGGTCACAACGGCCTATGGTGTCCGCTGACCACTGGTCAAACTCCCTAAAACAGCTTTGTTCGACATTTTGGTTGGGGGCACATATAGTAAAACGACTACGCTCGTTTCAATGGACATATTGCCAAAACCGGTGGGAGTGACCAGTGGTCAGTACAGCCTATGGTGTCCGCTGACCACAGGTCAAACTCCCTAAAACAGCTTTGTTCGACATTTTGGTTGGGGGCACATATAGTAAAACGACTACGCTCGTTTCAATGGGCATATTGCCGAAACCGGTGGGAGTGACCAGTGGTCACTACGGTCTATGGTGTCCACTGACCACTGGTCAAACCCCTTAAAACTGCGTTTTTCGGCGTTTTGGTTGGGAGCATATATAGTAAAACGACAACGCTCGTTTCAATGAGCATACATGTATTTTCAGAACCGGCGGAAGTGACCACTGGTCACTACAGGCTAGGTGGCCTATTGACCAGTGGTCAAATCCCCTAAGACAGCGTTTTTCAGCGTTTTGGTTGGGAGCATATATATATAGTAAAACGACAACGCTCGTTTCAATGAGCATATTTTCAGAACCGGCGGAAGAGACCACTGGTCACTACAGGCTAGGTGGCCTATTGACCAGTGGTCAAATCCCCTAAGACAGCGTTTTTCGGCGTTTTGGTTGGGGGCATATATATATATATAGTAAATCGACTACGCTGGTTTCACTGAGCATATTTTCAGAACCTGCGGAAGTGACGACTGGTCACTACAGGTTAGGTGGCCTATTGACCAGTGGTCAAATCCCCTAAGACAGCGTTTTTCGCCATTTTTGTTGGGGCATATATAGTAAATCGACTACGCTCGTTTCAATGAGCATATTTTCAGAACCGGCGGAAGTGACCAGTGGTCAGTACGGGCTATGTGATCCACTGACCACCGTTCAAATGCCCTGAAACAGCGTTTTTATCATTTTGATTGGGGGCATACGTATCATAGGGGTCGCGGTAGCGACCCCTATAATATGAGTGAAAATGGTCGAATGACCGTGTAAAACAAGGCTGCGCAGAAGCTGCGCAGATCCTGCGCAGATTATGTGCGCAAAAAATTGTACGTGTCGAGTTTAGTATATTTGCCAAGTTTCATCCCCGTACCACTTTCCGTTAAAAAGTTACGCCAAAAATTGCTTACGAAAATTGTGTTTTTTCTTTTTTCCAGTTTCTCGCTTTTGATGTCTCATAAGGGGGTTTTGCAACTTGAATAACTACAGTTAGAAAAATTTTTGCCTATAAAACCCATATATATTCTTGTAGTACAAATCGAAAATAAGAAAATAAGCTAGTTTATATGCCTCCCGGACCCGGAAAAAATTTTTGGCTGGGGGCAAAAGTCGGCCAAAACGCTAAAATGGCCAAAAAGTATGCTTCAAAGGCGCCTTAATAAGTCAGACTGGGCTATATATGGGGCAATACTGACTGTATTTGTTAAACAGCACACATATCGGGGTCGTTCAAATGCTATATGATTTTCCGTCTCTGTGTGTAATTCTTCGGTACTGGCCGGCCAAAGTTGGTGAATTTTGGGTCGAACTTTAAACTTAATGTTTTCGCTTATTTTGCTACATGGGTGGCCCAAATTTTGCATACAAGGGTTTTTTGGGACGGAGAATCAACTCCCGCTAGCAGTTTTGCTGCCCGAGTAACCCAAGTTGCTGGGCTGGTTCCACTTGACCGTCTGAGGGGTCAAATCGGTAACCGCTTCCCGGAGGTCCATAGCAGGCTTTACTTAGCCTCTCCAGACTTTGTCTATAGGGGTTTTCTGGTGCGCCCAGCTCATTCCCGGTATCTATATTGCCGTTCGACGTACCTATTTTGCTGGGCTGGTTCCAGTTTGCCGTTCGAAGGGTCAGTCAGGTGGGGGGTCAAGTGGTCAAATTTGGTATCAAACTTGGTGTATTCAACTTAGAAAGCTCAATTCTTTCGTACAAAGGTTTTCTGGCACGGCGAATTGATTCCCGTAAGCAGTTTTGCCGTCTGACCCACCCATATTGCTGTGCTGGTTCCACTTTGCCATCTGGAGGGTCCGGTCGGTACCGACTTCCGGGAACACCATATAGAACTGTACATAGCCTCTCAAACCATTGTCTATGGGGTTTTCTGGTGCGCCCAGCTCATTCCTGGCATCCGTTTTGCCGTCTGACCCACCCATCTTGCTGTGCTGGTTCCACTTGCCCTCTGGAGGGTCAGGTCGGTGAGAGGTCATTGGGTCAAAAATGAAAATTTTCAAAAGTGGTCAAATTTGGTACCAAATGAAAGCCCTAGGCGAGCTGAGCAACTTTTATCATAGAACTGCATGCTCAAAGTGGCTATAGAGTGCTGTGGTGGGGTGTGGTGGAGACTTAGGCGATTTTTGGTCAAAAATAAAATCTTTCAAAAGTGGTCAAATTTGGTACCAAATGAAAGCCCTAAGCGAGCTGAGCAACTTTTGTCATAGAACTGCATGCTCAAAGTGGCTGTAGAGTGCTGTGGTGGGGTGGGGTGGGACTTTGTGATTTTCGGTCAAAACTAAAATTTTCCAAAAGTGGCCAAATTTGGTATCAAATGAAAGCCCTAAGTGAGCTGAGCAACCTTTGTCATAGAACTGCACGCTCAAAGTGGCTGTAGAGTGCTGTGGTGGGGTGGTGTGGGGACTTAGGTGATTTTGGGTCAAAACTAAAATTTTCCAAAAGTGGTCAAATTTGGTATCGAATGAAAGCCCTAAGTGAGCTGAGCAACTTTTGTCATAGAACTGCACGCTCAAAGTGGCTGTAGAGTGTAAGCGGTGCGGTAGGCTTGCTTGCTACTGTTGAAAGATATCTATATATACATAACTTCAGGAGCATACATAAATAAAATAATAGAAAACAAGAACAAAAAGTGCTCCTTCGTCGCATGTAAAATACATATGAGTCTTCGTAGGCAGGTTGTACATAATCAGAAACTAGCCTGTAAAATACATATAAGTTCCGTAGGGAGGTTGTAAATTAAGGAAAAAAAGTTGCAACCGCTTAACATAATGAGCCTGTCCTACAACGAGGCTCATATTGGCGTCACAGTGCATTCCACATTGAAGCTTCATTAAAGAACCTCGGCTTTATCCTCATTACGGAAGAAATGAATAGACGTTGTGGCCCAGAAGAAATGGACTGAAGTGAACTACGACTGCTCAAGCTGAACTGTATATGCAACCTGATGTTTCCTGAAATACTATGGCACACCTAATATTTCGCGATACGCTGTGGTACACGGTACACCTAATGCATTCTCGAAACACTTTCACATTATACACAGGCAGAATGCGTTCCCACTTGGCTCTGAGTCAGAGCACCTCATGGCGTACCGTATTGAGCATATGCACACACACACACACACACACGCACACGCACACACACACACACACACACACACACACACACACACACACAATAATGACTGATCAACAAGCTACGTATGTGAAAGATAATTTGTAATGAAAAGCTTAATACAGTATGGATTTATACAAAAGTAAAATATATCTCTGCAAATTATTCGTATTATGACATACGCCAATATGAGCCTCGTTGTAGGACAGGCTCATATGTTAAGCGGTTGCAACTTGTTTTCCTTAATTTACAACCTCCCTACGGATTACAGGCTAGTTTCTGATTATGTACAACCTGCCTACGAAGACTCATATGTATTTTACATGCGACGAAGGAGCACTTTTTGTTCTTGTATAGTAAATCGCCTACGATCGTTTCAATGGGCATATTACCGAAACCGATGGAAGCGACCGGTGGTGTGTCTGGTGGGGGTCACAAATGAAAGTATTCAAAAGTGGTCAAGTTTGGTATCACTTTTCACTTTTCTGCCCTACCTGTGGCACTGTTCAAGCTTCTTATATCAATTAACTCAGTGTTAGAAAGGGACCCTTTAAAATGACAGAAGGACAAGTAATAAAAATGTTCCTCTGGAGCATGAAGAAGTAATATGGGTGATGGTGAGGTTGCAAAATCAAGAGAGGACTAGTCTTAAAAATGCTTAATGTGGGGGTTAGGTTCAAAAACAGAAAAGGACTAGGTTGTGAGCGAATGAATATGGGCACAGCTTCGCCTAACAACCCATATTCGCGGACTTTCACGCTTCGCTTTATTGATTGTCGCATATATACAGAGCGAGCAATAAACACTGTCAAGTCTAGTAAAAAATTAATTTAAACGTTCATAAAATCGTTGAAGACATTGTTTACGTAGTCGGTTAGACTAGCTAGGTTATACGTGCACCGTGCACGTAAATTAATTTATTTCGTTGTGTTGGACTACGGCAAGCAACGAGAAAAGACCTATGGATATGATACCGAGGTTATTGCTTCAATCCGGGAGGAAAGTCATCGGAATGATTCGTTCAGTTATTCTTGATATTTATATAAATTTCCGTAGAAATGGAAAATTCACAGTAACTATCAAGGGATTCTTAATATCAGAGCTGTAAATTATTTGTGCACTATAAAGTATATAAATCGAAACATTGTTACGTATGCATGTATAATTTCGCAATCCGCGAATATGGGTTGTTCGGCGAAGCTGTGCCCATATTAATTCGCTCACAACCTAGTCCTCTTCTGTTTTTGAACCTAGCCCCCTTTTTAAGACTAGTCCTCTCTTGATTTTGCAACCTCACCATCACCCATACGTATTACTTCTTCATGCTCCAGAGGAGCATTTTTATTACGTGTGTAGAAGTTATGAGCAACAGACAGCCTTTCGAGGAACGCGTAGTTTTTTCTTTGGCTGGCCGTAGTGGTATCTTTTGTACTGTCATTTTGTTATAATTATCAAATCATCTCATTGTAAATTTCGTTGTTGCTTTGTTTAATTACTTAAAAGCGGAATTTAAAAACATTTGATTTTGTCCAGTTTAATTGCACTCTGCCCCTCTCTAGCTACTTGTTAATGAATGCATTTTGGTTTGTAGTTGCTCAATTTTTAACTTTGTCGAGCTGAATTGATGGAACTTTGCCAGCTTTTGCTGTATATGTTTTAATTTAATCTAAACAAAATGCTAGTAAAACTCGACTTTAGGTAGTTGCACTCTTTTTTCTGAAAAATAGCTAGAGTCTTTGGAGTTGAGTAGTGTAACGTTACTGATCAGCCGTCGGTGACAAAAGCATTGCGCCCCTGGGAGTGTACACGTATGTATGTACATCCTTGTATTGTATTTATGCATAAAGTACTGTCTAGTTCTTACGGGTTGCTACCAGTGCAAGTGAGTTCCCCTACAGTGAATTTTCCTCGTGATTATTTACGTATTCAGTTGTATAATGTGGATTTGACATTTGTTTTTCAGATATTTGGGCATGAAGAACGATCGGGAGAAAGTTTATGACTGTACTAGTTCCAACTTTGACGGAATGATAGCTATGATGCAACCAGATGATAGTTGGGTAGCCAAATGGCAAAGAATTGGTCGCTGTGCTAAAGGCATCTATGCTGTTTCCGTTTCTGGAACGCTTCCTGTTGAAGTTGCCCGAGAATTAAAGGCACAGGGAATAAGCTATCGGCCTGGCTTACGAGATACCACTATGAAAAGCTGAACTATAGTTTTGTTCTGATACGTTGTGTATATATTTATGCACACCGTTGTCGTTGTGGGTGGATGATAGTCGTTAGTTTTACGTACCTTAAAATTTGCTGTCTTCATATTCGTGACTACTGAGAAAAATTCATAAGATCTTTTGCTTTGATTTCTGTTTTTGTCGAAAGTGTGTCATATTTGCAAAGCAAATTTCAGCGATGTTTTGTCAACATCCTTGATATCTCGCCAGACTTTCCTAAACACGCTGCTAGTTACACGACATTCTGTACAAAACCATTGTTGCTTGTTTAATTTATGTACATATTGTATGTATATTATCTGTGTCAAAATTGTTTTGAGTAAACATAAAC
This sequence comes from Trissonchulus latispiculum, assembly GCA_030248195.1. Lineage (NCBI taxonomy): Eukaryota > Metazoa > Nematoda > Enoplea > Enoplida > Ironidae > Trissonchulus > Trissonchulus latispiculum. The sequence continues at coordinate 8,946 of JASAND010013409.1, forward strand.
AATAAAATTTTCTATGCTGTTTTTACTTTAGACTTGTTAATTACTTGATAGTTTCCTCTTTTTGTTTAGAATTCTGATAGTCTTTCTAAGGAATCCTTGTTTTTTTTCATTGTGTTGTTAATATGGAGTTAAGATTCGGTTAAAGGGCAACTACACGACAATTCGAGCACGAACTCGTACACATTTTCAGCAGCACAATAGCTTTGGCGGTGGAAGCTTTGCTCAGCCCACAAAAAATTTTTCTCGGCTGGCTGGCCCCGCCCGTCAAAAGTTTCGGACCGCCTTGCCCTGCCCATCAAGGTTTTTGGCCCGACAGGCCTGTCCCGCGTAACTGCAATATATATTGCAGGGCTGCCGCGGTTCCTTTTTTCCTTTATTTTCCTTTTTTTTTCGAGGTCGTCCTTTGTTTTCCTTTTTTCTGAAAAAATTCCTTTTATTTCCTTTTTTTCCAATAATTTTCTGAAAATCGACAAAGATGTGCCTAAAATTTAGTCTTACGGTGGTAATTTCCAAAAATTTTCCGGCTTCGCCGGAATATTGTTTAACTTAATTTTTTAGTTTTATTATGGAATAGCTAGATCTACATACATTTTTACTTAATATGACTTAACAGCATAACCATAACCTGCAAGTACGAATTTGGATTTATAGAAATTGTTGGACTTATTTTTTGTTTGCTTAAAGACAAGAGTTAAAAAATTAATTTGTATATACTCTATAGAACGTTTATATAACTGGAGAAACATTAAACGTACGTAATGTGTGCATAGATTGCTGCAGAGTTTTTGAGCAAAATGCACTATTTGGGGTATTTGCAGAATGCACTAAATATATACGTATGGCAAAATGCGTAGATGTAACAGTCACGTTTTCCAAAAAAATTTTCTAGAAGTCAAGATTACAGTCGAAGGCATTGGCGCACCCAGGGAAGGGGTTTTGGGGGTTCCGAGGCCTCTCACCCCACACGGACAGAAGGCGATCCATTTTCAAAGCATACAATAACAAATAGGAAAATTTTTGTTCCTGCGTCGCCTCCCTATTTCAAGTTTTAAAAATTTGCGCGCCTGCTGATATCTTTTTTATTTCTCTCAATTTTTAAAAATTTTCACGCCTGGCGGCATCACTCTCCTATCTAAATTGAAAAAAATTTTCGCAACTGCAGAGCTGTTATATCTCAGTTTTTAAACATTTCTGAGCCTGCGCCACTTGTCTACTTCACGTTTTAGAAATTTTCGCGTTTTCGATGTGAAGTTTTAATTTTCATCTGCAGAAGTTTTGCATCTCAATACTGTTTTAAACTTTTTGAAACTTACTATATTTACTAATAAACTGCAAAACTAAGTGTTCGTATTTCAAATCTTTTTAAAGATTTCCGTTACAGATTATTCATAATTTGAATAAAATTTAAGGTCTCAATTGCTGATTTTTCCACAACGTCGAAAAAGTTTACAAACTTTAATTCAAAGGTTTTACAGGTTTCCACTAGGATTCAGGTAGTGCGCATTAGCGCACTACCTAGAATAGTTGATATATCAAATTTTTTAGCTTCTGGGGGCAAAATTTTGTAGGCTCGACCTTTCCAAAATCCTAAGTGCGTCCCTGATGGAAGGTACAAATTTCTATAAATTCTATTAGTTTCTCAGGGGACTCCACCAGCCTCCTGACCTTGAGCTTAGCATTTCTACTTTATTCTATATATTTCCATTCGCATATTATAAATTGCTTTATTATTTCCGGGTACAAAGGTAAACTTTAAACATTAGTGGAATCTGGAGAAAGCCTACGTATTTCTTCATTAAAAAGCGTTGACGGTTCCATAGCCGATTCAGTTTCTGAATTGCGATGCTCCCCAAATCTTGCTGTTTTAAGCCAGTTCTAAGCTACTGCAAATATCTCGCATGAACTATTTTATGGCAGGTCGCATTGCTGTGCTTGTTTCTTTGCGTCAAAGTTTGATATTTAAAGGATAGATTCTCCAAAACCTGTTCTTAAGGTGTTCTTAATTTTAACTTTAAAACGTCAAATCTTTACGAAGCTAGATAGTAATTAAACTTTGGTCAAGTGCAGATACAGATAAAAACTTTGGTCAAGTGCAGATACAGATAAAAACTTTGGTCAAGTGCAGATACAGGGTCGCCTTCCTGTTTGCGATTCGAGGGTCGGAAAAATTAAGATAAAAATACAAAAGGGATACAAAACCAAAAAATTTCGCGCCTTCTGCGCGTATATATTTTCTATTTCATAATAGCCTATTTACTGTGATCAAAAACACGAAGCTTGAAACGCGTCTAGTAGCGGCGCCAGGATATTTTGAAGGGGGGCCCTTTTTTGGGAAATCTAAAATATTCGCCAAATTTTAGCAAATTTTACCTTCATTTTCCAAAAAAATTCTCACATTTTAGCAAAAATTTTACGATTTTTAGCAAAAATTAGCCGCTTTTTTTAAAACATTTCTTAAAACACTCAAACTATGCATATAACAGCTGAAAGATTTTTCTAGGGGGGGCCGACACCCCAACGGGAGGGGCCCACATCTCAATGGGCCGGGGCCCCCGGCCCCTCCTGACGCCACCACTGAACGCGTCCGTGTTTGCATTTTAAATAGCGTTTTGCTGAAATTCTCTTTGCTTAGAAACGTATCTAATGTTTCAAACCTTGTGTGGCTGTTCAAAATGGAAAAAATTTAATTTTTTGCTCAGTAACGTTATTAATTTTTCTCTGAAAATTTCTTTTATTTCCTATTTTTTGTCGGACAAATTCCTTTTTTCCTTTTTTCGGGTACAAAATTCCTTTTTTATTTCCTTTTTTCTGAGAAAGGTCGCGCGGCAGCCCTGATATTGCTTAAATGTTACTCCAAAACTTTATTTTTGTGTTACTACACCTTATACAGTATATTTTTTCTAATGTTAACACAAAAATAACATCAATGGTTTAGTATATTACAACTAAAACTGCTTTGTAAGATGATCTGCAGAGTTGTATAACACTAATCACACACAACTCAAATTATAGTAATTTTCATCCTTTTGGTGTTCCAAAAAATGAGGATACAATGTTAGTAGAAGAAGATTCGTACTACAGCGTCCAATATTTACTTTTGTAAATTAAGTAGAATTAAAATTAAGTGCGGCAGTTAATTCGGGAAGCAGAATCTTGGAAGTTGACAATTTTAGTATTATTCTGTAGCATTAATGATTAATATTGTCATATCTTGAAATCTGATAGCGGGCCTCTAGTGTGCGTGTATATGCAGACGTGTGTTGCAATAACTACTTGGCAAGAATTAACAGCGTGTCACGCTTGGTTCACGTTAACGAGCAAGGTCTCACGAAATGCTGCATCTTAGTCCGTCATCATTGTTGCGAATGACAGCTGGGGATACGATGTATATACTCATGCCCGCACCCAGCGGGTTCAGGGGCCACTTTTGGAGTGGCAAACTGGAAAATTTTTGCTATTTTTATGGCAAAACAGCTATTTTAAAAAAATTTTCGCGCCTTCGGCGCGATAATTTACTTTTTGCAAGAAATAAGCAATGTACCGTTTTTGGGCAAAAATGCTTAAATTCTTCAACTTCCGGGGGGCCCGCCCCCACAACCCCCATTGCGTTTTACCTTGGACTCCCCCCTTTTTCAAAATCCTGGATGACTGATGTCTGCCAGCTTCCGTGCGCATGCTGATGCAGCTGTCAGCTAGAGCTCCATGGTTATCTCTTCGGCGCCAGTTTTGATGACAAGCATATTCACGCTACTTCAAGCATTCCACACTAATAGATGGAGGGAACAGCCTATTCCAATTCTAGACCAGAAGATGGTTGTGTATTTTTCAGAGCTGACTAAATGCTATTCTGCACAGTAACCTGCCTTATATAATTTTCAGCGCTGACCAAAATGAAACCAGCATGCTCTGTTATTGGAATTATTCTTTTTCTTGCCCGGAACTTTTGCGCAATTAGTAAATTTCGAAGTTAGTGTTGTAAAATTTAGTCTGCAGCAGTGCACTGCACCTTGGCTTAATTCTAGGCCAAAATTTAGGGGCTGGGGGCTTTTTCTGCCAATTACCGCAAATTTTAACGTTTATGGCTAAACCTTTACAAAAAAATAGGTTTTCAAAATCTCATAAAATTGTGTTTTTAAGCTAAAATGTGCAAATTTCTTAAATCATTCAAAATTTAAGGACAAAATAGTAAAATTCAGCAACTTCGTCTTATGGGGAACGGGGAGGGAGGTGGAAGCTTAGGAGGTATTTGATGTGGCACGAAATTCGTTCGTTTACTGTATATGCTCCTGAGCAAATGTCCGAAAATCCTGTTTTGCTGAATTTTTTTCTGTACGCCCCACTCCAGTTGGTTTTGCACCGGTTAGGAGTAGTGTCAGCTTGATGTTAATTTTTAAATTTGGGGGTTAGCTGACACCGAATAATTGTCTACAATTACTCGAGGCGTTTCGCAAGGATGGAGATTTGTCCATCACCGGCTGTGTGATGAACGCACCTCGGCAGCTCCACCCGTAGGCGGCCGCCCCTTATCTCTCGGTTAATTGGTGACATGGGGGGGGGGGGATAAAATACTATAGGTGGTGCCGGCTTTGGTTTTGGTTTGCAAGTTTTGGTCAAAATTTCCAACTTTGGAAATGTTCGCTTCCGGGCAAGTTAGGTCCGTTTGTTTTTTCCCGTGTAAGTCACGCTTGGAAAAATGCAATTTTCTGTCGGAGTGTTAGAACGATCTGGGCATTTTCAGCAGGTGGAGTTTGGTTTTGCTGAACGTATATACCCCGAAAGTGAACCTTTTTGATATTTCTTCGCTGCCCGGCCCGGCCAGCCATCTGTACGGCCGGCCAAAATTGGACTTGGCGCTAAAATGGCCAAATTTTTGTCAAAACTACAGTACTCAGGTAAGACACTAGAGAGACGTGGTTTGTTGCCTAAGGATCTACGGAAGGGTTTATATGTCATAACGAGGGCGATTTCTGATATCTGGCCAGAATCGTTCTGGCGGGCGGCCCAAAGTTGGTCCGGCCAAATAGCCATTTTCGAAAAATTTCTAAGTCCCAACTCTACAGGAAATAGTCAAAAATAGGCCTAAATATGCTGTTTTGGGCCATATAGTGGGACGCATATAAGGGTTATCGGGGTCGTTGAAAACGATGAGCATAGTTGTAGCGCTGTGCGGTGCTGCTATCGTGCTGTACTGTTATGCAGCAACCATAGCACGCTGTCTGTAGACTTACTGTAAACGGCTAAACATATGAAACTTGGTGATAATCATGTCTGTAGTAAGGGGGAACTGCAGCTATGTTGGTTGGTGCACTCTCTAGCTTCCACCGTGCTGTATGTGCTGCCCTAAACACAGCACCGTCGATAACAAGTTATTCATTCGTCACTGGTATTGGAAATTCGGCATACAGATAGTTACATGACAAACTATTATAGATACGTTTCGTACACTTATTAGGATGTTACTATGTGGTTGCGCTGCAGTGGAGTGCTGCGGAAGCACAGCACGGCCTATAACTGACTACAGAAAACTTGCAATCGTCTGAAGTTCTGTAGACAGGTGCGGCAGAGCATTGCAAATCGTGCCATATGAGTTTCCCTCACTGGCAGTAAAGTTTGCATCTGGTTGCGCTGCAGTAGAGTGCTGCTGAAGTACAGCACGGCCTATAACTAGCTACAGGTAAGTTGCAATCGTCCGAAATTTTGCACACACGTGCGGCAGAGCATTGTAAATCGCGGTTTATGAGTTTCCTTCACTGACAGTAAAGTTTGCATTTGGTTGCGCTGCAGTAGAGTACTATATGCTATATACAGTAACTAAAACTATTGCAGCCATGGGTACTGGATGTTGGATTTCTGTCTAAATGGAGAAAAAGGAAGAAATTGGAACTTTTCAAGCTTCTTTGTTCAGTACTTTCGGTTGACGATTAATGATTGGCGGAATTTTTAAAGTTTCTTTCATACAGCTTTAACGTTTTTGCTTTTTACTGAGAACCTTAAAAATGAAATAGGACAAGAATAAAAATGCTACGGTGGAACATGAAAAATGCAATATGGGTGACATTAGGTTGTAAATGGACAGAGGACTAGGTTTTAAAACGTTAATATGGGAGAGGCAGGTTGTAATTGCCAGGAGGACTAGGTTAAAAGCGCACTAATATGGACCAGCTTCGCTGAACAACCCATATTCGCTGTCACTCATGCTCCACTCCACATGACATACGAGTAAGATCTACATTCTTCAGCTTTCAAAGCAAGCGGGGCGATTTTGAAATACTGCTTATTCCAAATAAACAATGCAGTTCTGGTAGAAAGGTGTTCATGGTGTGTTTTTCTGCAGTGTCAGCTAAGAATCTTGTATTAAGTTGATGCGAAAAGCAGTTGACATTATGTACGTGTATTATTAAGTTGTATAATAAGGAGCACGACACATATACTTGCAGGCCATGCTGACAAATCGTACAATTTTCCGAAGAACTGCCAATATCAACAGCAAGCAGCAGCCGATAGAAACTCTGGACAGATTTCGCGAATATGGGTTGTTCAGCAAAGCTGGTCCATATTACTGCCCTTTTAACCTAGTTCTCCTGGCAATTACAACCTGCACCTCCCATATTAACGTTTTAAAACCTAGTCCTCTGTCCATGTGCAACCCAATGTCACCCATATTGCATTTTTCATGCTCCACCGGAGCATTTTTATTCTTGTGAACACAACAGAATAACTGAATGTTTATCGCTGATTGGATTCTGATTCTTCAGTTGAGTCTTTACATTGCTTTGAGGGATGGGGATTAGTGATGGGCACCGGATATTTTTCATATCCGGATATCCGCCTATTTTGCGCTAACGGATATCCGGTTATCCGCCTATTCCAAACTTAACTTCAACAAAATATTTCGATTTTGCAGTTAAATTTTCAATTTTTTGTCAAATTTTCGGCAGGCTGTGAATGTCCATCATGCAACCAAGCCGTAACCTTCGTTTCAAAAATATTTTCAGAGGAATCTTTGAAAAACATTTTACGATTTTTGAAATTTTTGTCAATAATTTGCTAATTTTTCATTGTTTTGACTAAAATGTACACGGATAGCCGGATATTTTTCTCAAATCGGATATTATCCGGATATAAAAATTATCCGGATATCCGGATATCCAGTGCCCATCACTAGGGGATACTCTTTAGCAGTTTCCTGGAGAGAAAATCAGTTGTATTTGTGGTTGTAGATTTCCTTTTCGTAGGTCATAATTTGCAGAGGCAACAAACATCTACATCTTTGATCTTATTCTGATCTAAAACTAATGACTTATCTTTACACAGTTTAGTACCTCTTACCTCCATCTACGTTTTATTTTGAAAAAAGCAGCTTACGAAGTCGCACATAACCATGTGTACATTCGTGGAAAACTTAAGCATTGTGCTATCGCCCATTCACACAGTGTAACTATAGTATATATATATATACGTAATTTAGAATTAGCTTTTTCTTAAGTAAAAGCTACATAACATTCCTTTTCAAAGATCACCGACAAGAAAATAATTAGCGGTAAAATGAAGAAATAAGTAAGTAACAAACGGTAAATCATTTTCGTGAACTTAGAGCGAGAATTGTCTAATCCTGAGATTAGTATCAGCCTTGCAGTTATCGATTAGGCACCGTGAGTCCAACACTGATACAAAACAGAGTGCTTTCCATGGATTAGATTGCTACAAAAAGGACAACATGGCTGATTGTGAAATTGTACAATAAGCTATAGCTTGTTCTGTACCTCTACCCTCCAGCTAATCAAAGGTTAGGTATGATTGAGTTACATATGTGAAAAAACCACAAGAACACCTGCTCATATATGTGCAAGTAGGATACAGTTTACACAAATCGTTACTGTAGATCTGTTTCTACAGTTTCAGGATCAGTTTTGTTGAATGTTGTGCATTAGCTTTTAAGCAGAAAATAAACTTTAAAATTAGCTCAAATCTTCAAAAAATGTTCAAACTTATCTGTTTCTGAAAGCAGCCCAGCAAGTACGTGATCAGATCATCCTTTTACCGACTTCAAGTGACTAAACCAGAAATACCTATTTGTAGCTTGTTTATTACCTGAAGCTCTTTCGCGTACGCTATTCTAGTTATATACCGCAGTCAGCGGAAAGGATTACAATGTCCAGTGAATTGTGCCAAGATGATCAGCGATCTGTTGAATCACTGACTGCAGATGAACCGTTACTCATTAGTGTTGAATCAACAGCTGAATGGCAGATTAATGACATACTCTACGATGGTCAAGAGCGATATCTACAGTGAGTTGTAATATCCAGCGTTAACAATGAGCTTATATATACTTTCTTTTTGTATTCTGAAGTTTTTGGATGAATTATTTCCACGCAAAAATGTAGCGCGTAGTATGTACAGTACATTCACGGAAAGCAGGACTGGTGGCGTATCCAAATTGGCGAAAATGTCGCGTAGTATTAGAGATTTTTATTTCTCGCCAGTTGGCAAAAAATCCGAACAAAGTTGGCGAAAAAACAAGAAATGTTGCCAATTAAACAGGACTGTTCGCCAATTTTGGCAAAAATCGCCCTGACTTCGCGATATTTCGCCAATTTGCAAACTGCGTCAACCAGTAGCGTAGATACAAAAAAGTTTCAGGAGGGGCGGTTTGGACCGAAGTCGGGGGGGGGGTAAAATTATTTTTCCCTCAACAATTGTATGAACACTACGTACACAATTTTTATAAGGTTCTTAGTTTAAATCTATTGTGGCCGAAAGCGACATGCTAAAACCAAAATGGGGGGGCCCAGAAGTTGAGAAAATTTTTCAATTTTGCCATTAAAACGTTATTGAAACATTGAATTCTTTGCATTGTATATTATCAATTCCCAAAACAATTTTTTAGTTTAATTTGCTATATATTTTCCACTTCTATAGTCTCGTACGAAAACTCAGACTGGATGGTCCCATTATAAACAGGATATTCCAAGCAGCACATATCCAGTATTCACCATTTAAGGCAATCAATGCAATAATACAGTTTATGAAACTACAAAGCTGGCACAGCAAATTAAAGTAAAGCAAACTATAGTCCGACCAAAAAATGTGTGTACAAACTTCGACCGTTTATAGCAGATTAACCTTTGGAGTATACCCCAACAATGTATATATTTTTAGAATCCTCAGGAACTCGAGATTTCGAAAATCCGGAAAATTCCGGAATTCCGGGTTTCCTTCACGGAAAATCTAAAATTTTTAGGTTTTCGCCAAATTTTTATTGCAATCAAAATTTTGTTTTCACGATCGAGTAGAACTGGTCCCGCTGCATATTTTTGCTCTTACAAGTTTTTCACGAAAATGCACCCAGTTTCCGGAATTCCGGGTTTTCAAAATTTCCGGATTTAAAAAATTTTCTTCAATACCCACAAGATGGGTATCATTCGAAAGCTCTTATCGAGCATTGAAAATGCACTAAATTCCCGAAATTCACGAATTCCGGATTTCACTATAGCTTGGAAGATTTTAGCAAATTCCGAGAACTGGGAACTTCATTTCTGCAGTTGGTTCTATTACAAGATTTGTTCAGCTCCATCAGAAGAGACCTTTCGAATGATACCCATATTGTGGGGTATTGGAGAAAATTTTTAAAATCCGGAAAATCCGGTTTTTATTTTAATTCCGGGAAATGTGTGCGTTTTCAAGAGTTCATTCTATTATAAAAGTTGTTCAGCTCGATAGATTGAAGGGGTGGGTATTGAAGAAAATTTTTAAAATCCGGAAATTTTGAAACCCCGGAATTCCGGAAACTGGGTGCATTTTCGTGAAAAACTTCTAAGAGCAAAAATGTGCAGCGGGGACCAAAGCTCTATTCAATCGATGAAAAACAAAAATTTTTGATTACGATAAAAATTTCTAGATTTTCCGTGAATGAAACCCGGAATTCCGGAAATTTCCGGATTTTCGAAATCTCGGAGTTCCTGATGATTCTAAAAATATATACATTGTTGGGTTTATAAGGTTAGTCTGCTATAAACGGTCAGCGCATTTTGGTCGTACAGTTTAATCATAGGGGTCGCGGTAGCGGCCTATATGTTAAACATAGTACGACCAAAAAATGTGTGTACAAACTTGGACCGTTTATAGCAGATTAACATTTGGAGTAAACCCCAACAATGTATATATTTTTAGAATCATCAGGAACTCGAGATTTCGAAAATCCGGAAAATTCCGGAATTCCGGGTTTCATTCACGGAAAATCTAAAATTTTTATCGTAATCAAAATTTTGTTTTCACGATTGAATAGAGCTGGTCCCGCTGCACATTTTTGCTCTTAGAAGTTTTTCACGAAAATGCACCCAGTTTCCGGAATTCCGGGGTTTCAAAATTTCCGGATTTTAAAAATTTTCTTCAATACCCACCCCTTCAATCTATCGAGCTGAACAACTTTTATAATAGAATGAACTCTTGAAAACGCACACATTTCCCGGAATTAAAATAAAAACCGGATTTTCCGGATTTTAAAAATTTTCTCCAATACCCCACAATATGGGTATCATTCGAAAGCTCTTGATGAGCTGAACAAATCTTGTAATAGAACCAACTCGCAGAAATGAGCCCAGTTCTCGGAATTTGCTAAAATCTTCCAAGCTATAGTGAAATCCGGAATTCGTGAATTTCGGGAATTTAGTGCATTTTCAATGCTCGATAAGAGCTTTCGAATGATACCCATCTTGTGGGTATTGAAGAAAATTTTTTAAATCCGGAAATTTTGAAAACCCGGAATTCCGGAAACTGGGTGCATTTTCGTGAAAAACTTGTAAGAGCAAAAATATGCAGCGGGACCAGTTCTACTCGATCGTGAAAACAAAATTTTGATTGCAATAAAAATTTGGCGAAAACCTAAAGGCTTTTAGATTTTCCGTGGAAAACCCGAATTCGAATTTTTCCGGACTGTAGAAACATGCATTGTTGAAATTTGTACTCCAAAGGTTGTCTGCTATAGGCGGTCGACTTTTGCGCACACACGGTCGGTTTCCTGGTGCACTTTTGCTGTGCCAGCACTTGTGGGTTTCATAAACGCGGTGTCATTGATACTTCCAAAATGGTGAATGCCTGAACATATTGCTCTTTGGAATATCCTGTTGAGATTTTCATTACGAGACAGAAATTGGAAAATACATAGCAAATTAAACTAAAATTGTTTTGAAATTTGATAATGCAAAAAATTCAATGTTTCAAAATGGCAAAATCTGAATTCCCAAAATTTTTGGTTTTAGCGTACAATAAGCCAAAATAGGTCAAACTAGAACCTTAAAAATTTCTGAGCCAGAATTTGACCCCCGACTTTTCGATTATACCCCTCTAACATCTACTTTGGGTTAGGCACAGTTTGGAAATTGGCGGGAAATATCGCCAGAATTTTGCAAATTGATCCTGTTTGAAACCGGCAACTTTTCGCCAACACCGTTCCTGCCAACGACACGAGAATGCATCTCTCTATACACGCGACATTTCGACAAATGTGAAACTTCATCCAAACTCGGAAAAAGTACTTCAAGCTCATTGATAGCGCTTGGATATTACAACTCACTGTAGATGTCGCTGCCGGACGCGCCAAATTGCATGTCAAATTGAGAAATTTCATTCGAGCTGTTGATTCAACACTAATGAGCAGCGGTTCATCTGCAGTCGAGTGATTCAATAGACAGTATGCTAATCCTTTCCGCCGTTGCGGTCTTGTACGCATTCAGGTAATAAACAAGCTACAAATATGGAGCTTCTGGTTTGGTAATCGACCCATCTGATGAATACTTTCAGAAAACAGCTGAACATTTTTTTTGAACTGAAATTTAAAGTTTATTTTTAAAAGCAATGCACAACATTCAACAAAACTGAAAACTGTAGAAACAGATCTACAGTAACTGTGTAGCTATCTACTTGCACATGTTTTGTACATATGTAACTACAACTGCTGGAGGAAATTAGAGGTACAGAACAAACATAACTTTATTATTTGAGGAATTTCACAATCAGCGGAAAACCTCTGATTTTGCATCGATTTGGCTCACAGTACTGTCGATATTAGTATCTCGGGATTAGACAATTCTAAAAGCTCTAGAAATGTTTACCGTTTACTATTTCTTCGACACCCGCTTGGTATACTTTCAGCGCGTCCGTGATCTTTGAAAAGATGTTATGTAACTTTACCCAAGAAAAGCGCTTTTCAAAAAAGAGATCACCGACAAGAAAATAATTAGCGGTAAAATGAAGAAATAAGTAAGTAACAAACGGTAAATCATTTTCGTGAACTTAGAGCGAGAATTGTCTAATCCTGAGATTAGTATCAGCCTTGCAGTTATCGATTAGGCACCGTGAGTCCAACACTGATACAAAACAGAGTGCTTTCCATGGATTAGATTGCTACAAAAAGGACAACATGGCTGATTGTGAAATTGTACAATAAGCTATAGCTTGTTCTGTACCTCTACCCTCCAGCTAATCAAAGGTTAGGTATGATTGAGTTACATATGTGAAAAAACCACAAGAACACCTGCTCATATATGTGCAAGTAGGATACAGTTTACACAAATCGTTACTGTAGATCTGTTTCTACAGTAACGATTTGTGTAAGCTATATATACTTGCATATATGGTAGTGGTTTTTCACATACTCAACCTAACTACAATTGCTGGAGAGCAAACATAACCCGACAGTACAGTACAATCCCATGTTGTCCTTTAATCCATGGAGCACTTGTTACTGTCAGTGTTCACGGTACTACGAGATATCTGCAGGATTGGAGCAATTCTCGCTCTAATTCACGAAATGTTTTTAGATATTTTTGCATTTCA
>JASAND010013410.1:0-35096 GCA_030248195.1 Trissonchulus latispiculum
ACACACACAAACAAACTACAAACACGGACTTACAGTTACAGCGGCTGACTGGGGTCAGCCAACGTACCACGCTCTGGGGAGAGCAGAGAGAGAGACACAATAATACACAGCAAATAGGGGGAAGAGTAGTAGAATTAGACACGACTGTACAGGGAGGCAGAAATAACAATAATGAAGGGGGGAAGCGAGTGTTGGGTTGGACCCTCCCACGAGCGCCCCCTAGTGAGAATTTGCCCCCAATCACGTAGCTCCCAAAGTCACGAGGGGGGGAACCCACCCAATCCCACGCATACACGTTGGGGGAGCTACGTGACTTGCAAACGTGTCCCAGCCCACTTGATGATGTTATGAGAAGCCAGGCGGGTAGCTAGCCTAGCTACTCACCAGCAACGGAAAGGTTGATCATGCCAACCTTGATCCGTTACAGATCTCCCCCAAAATTTTTCTCACCTCCCCCAAACTTCTGGGGCTGTTGGGGGGGTCAGACAATGTTGTAGGTGTGCCTAGGTGTACCTCAGTGGAGGTGTCGGGGGGATCGAATCTCCCCCAAAATTCTCAGAATCTCCCCCAAAATCCCATAAATTCCCCCCAAAATTCTCAGAATCTCCCCCAAAATCCCATAAATTCCCCCCAAAATTTTCGGAATCCCCCCAAAATTCTTAGACTCTTCCCCAAAATTCATTAAATTCTCCCCAGAATTTTTCGAATAATCCACCTCATTTTAGTTTGCAGATTCCTCAATCTGCACCTCCCCAAGTTATAATTTCCTCGCCATCTCCAAATTCTGAATTTGACCTTTTACAGGGGGAACTCCCCCAACCCCAAAACCAACATTTTTCTCAACCAGAAAACTCGGAAAATCGACTCCCCCAAAATTCAGTCCCCTCACCTACAATTTTTCGGGGGGGGGGGGGGGTCCGCCCTCCTACCCCCCCCCCTCGCACCAGACGTAATTTTACTGCTGGAGAAATTTTGCCCACAGGGAAAACCTCCAGCAGTAATCTTAATTTTTCTGGTGCTTTGCACCTTACACCTTACACCTTTGCACCGCTTACTTGGGGAGGACCCACTGAGCTACACCTATCAAATTTGCGTCCCTCCCAGTCTACAAGGGCTGTCCCTCCCCAAAATTCGGACCAGAATTATACACAGAGCCAGCGGGAGACCCGGGTAAAAACGCTTGGGGGGCCAGTTTCTGCACCCTCACAAATCACTTCCCAGCCTGTAGTAAAACCCACCACCCCCCAACATTCGGAAAATTCAAATTTTTGACGTGATTTTGACAATTTTATTTCTCCCCTTTTTGATGCTGCCAAGGCAGCCAAAGAAGTAGTTTCTGCCTTGTTGGGGTCGGGGGAAGCCCCCCCTAAATCATCGGCACCCCCCGAAAATACGTATTCTCAACCAAGAATACCCCAAAATTCTACTAACATTCGAAATGATGTGGGTTTTTCTTCTGCACAGGCAGGTGGGGGGGCGTCCCCCCAAGACTATGGGATTTTTCAACCTGCTCAAATTCCAGTGGCGGGTGGCCAACCCCCCCTTAATTCGGGTGATTCCGAACCAGGATCAGTCTATGATTCTGCTTGCAGTCAAAATTCCGTGGTTTTGATCCAATCTGGAGGGGACCCTATACCCCTCTATCTACGTATCTACCCCAGCCCGTCTATTCTGGGGAAAATTTTCAAAATTTTCAAAATTTTCAAAATTTTCAAAATTCTCAAAATTCTCAAAATGCGTATGTAAACGGGTCAATAACTCAATTGTCCCGGCCTTCACACATGGGTGGGATCACCTTTCCCCGCGACCAGTATGGAAATTTGTTACCAAACCAACAGACCGCCCCTTCCTATGTTCAAATTCAAAAAACCCCAATTTGCAATGAGGGCCCCTCTGCCCCACCTTTGTATCATACTCAGCCCCCTCCTTCTCCACCTTTACAAGTCCACCCTCCTTCTTCCCAAAATCCACCCTTGGCCTCCCCAGAAAAATTGGCCAACCAAAATTTTTTGAACCAAGTGGATCCACGCTACTACCCTGTCCACCCGGGGTCCTATGGCCAACATTTGTATGAAGGTATTCAAATTGCAGCCCCGGAACCCCATATGCAGCAGCAACTGCCACAACTGCGCTACCAGCTACCAACTTCACAACATCCTGAGGGCCAATATTTCATACGTACCCCAGCAAATTTCAACTACGACCACCTAAAGCAAGAAGTTTTCGAAAATCCAGTAATTCGGGAACTGGATAATAATTATTTGTGGGAAGGGTCCCAACAAAATTTACCCCCGCTACAGGTCCCTCCATTTCTACCTCAGCAGGTCCCTAATAACCCTTACTATATGGCGGAGATGGTGGCCTCGCATGCTTGTGCGGCTGATTATGTCTCAGAAAATCGCCTTGCAGTACCGGCTGAAGTTCCGCGGCAGCAAGAGCAGCGCGCACCCGCGCTTTCCCCGAGGGAA
The DNA here is from genome assembly GCA_030248195.1 of Trissonchulus latispiculum. Lineage (NCBI taxonomy): Eukaryota > Metazoa > Nematoda > Enoplea > Enoplida > Ironidae > Trissonchulus > Trissonchulus latispiculum. The sequence goes on from JASAND010013410.1 coordinate 2,469, forward strand.
GGTAAAGGTGTAGCGTTGGCTCCTGCTGGGGGCGCCCCTTCTTCGGGAGGTTCGCCCTCAGTACAGAAAGATTTTGTCGCGGGGCCTCTTTCGGCGCCTGCCCAGCCGTATCAGGCTTGCGAACAGTCACCACCTCCCCCTCCCCCTTCTCAACAAAATTCAAATTCACCTCCTCCCTCTAAATTTTCTGGGTCACCTTCATCTGTGGGCACCCATACAAATTATTCAGTCAATAATGTGGGAAAAAACCGGGAATTCTAAAAAGTCCTCGACATCCAACCCCTACTATTATGGAAGCTACCGATATTTCGGTCCCAAAATTTGACACGAGTCTTTTTCGCTATTATTTAGAAGTTTTACGGGATGTCCCTCGGTATGACCCAAAATACGCATATTTTGAGGACTGGCTACCCCAATTTGAATCGGCTGTGGCAGTTCATGCAGTTCCTCAGGACCAGTGGGGGCGCCTCCTTTGGAACAAATTAACAGGGAAAGCTCAAATTTTTGCTTCTCGCTGTGGCCCACAGGTCGTCGAGTCCTATTCAGGATTTTTGGATTTAATCAAATCGCAATTTCCAAAACCACAACTCTCGTTGCGGGAGCGGCAATCGGCTTTTGCACACCGAAAGCAGCATCACAACGAATCGGTTCGCCATTATATTTCTGAATTACAAGCGATGGCCCTCGACCTGTGGGACACACAGGAGGAGCGTGAACAAGAATGTGTTCAACAACTTTTTGCCGGGGTGCACGATAAATTTGCATCTGCTTTAGCTTCTCTTTTTTTACATCAACGTCCCACTATGCAAGATGTCCGTCGCATCATTGATCGTTTAGAATCTCGGGAGGCCCGTCCGCCGGAGGGAGACACTCTCTCCTATGACCTGCCAATTTATTACGTTGAAGATGGGGGTACCGACAAGAAAAACCAGTCCTCAAAAAATTCAGACACTCCCTCACAGTCTAACCTTGAGGTTGCAGCCTCCCGTTTGGGTTTTCGTGAAATGAAGGACTGGTTCGAACAGCACCTCCAGGAAGCCCTGAATAAGTGGGATGAAGAAAAACAGAAAAAGCCCCCTTGCAAATACTGTAAAAAAAGCGGTCACGCACCGGAAAATTGTTGGGAACGATACCCCTCAAAGGCCCCCCAAATTATAAAAACCGTCCCCCACCTGAGAGGGTTGATCACGTGGCCCATTTATCAAATACGTACCCTGTTCAATATTCTGGATTACCGGTATATCAGCAACAATATCCCCCCACAAGTTATGCCCCTACCCCTCTTTTGTCACAGTATGTCCCCCCACCTTCCAATTTGACCCCAGTACAATTTTCTGCTCCTGCGCTGGCCCCCCCACCCCCATCAAACTTGGGAAATCAGGGTGGCTATGTCGGAGGACAAAATTCTCAGCCAAGACCAATTTCAGCTCCGGCCACTACAGCCCCGGCCCCATACCAACGTACAGTACACATCCAAAATGCAGGTGTTCCGGAACTCTCTCAAAATTTTGTACGAGCCTCGGATTCGGGGGTTTCAGCTCCTGCTGCACGTTCTTCTCCTAGGAGAGCGGCTCCGGCTTCACATGGAGTTATGGGTATGTCACGTTAAACTCCGCGGGAAGTGCAGAAGGTTTCGTGAAAGTTGGGGATTTGTCTCAAAATATTTCGAGACACTTGTGCATGTTTCGAGACATCTTGTAAAATAAATTTTCAGGTTTCGAGATTATTTGTAATGATTTCGAGACATTTGAAAATTTTTTCGAGACTTTACTAATACTATTTCGAGACATTTAATAAATATTTCGAGAATTTTTATAAATATTTCGAGACTTTAACAATATGTTTCGAGACATTCAAAATTTTGACACATTTGGAATATGTTTCGAGATTCTGCAAAGCTATTTCGAGATAACTCGAAATATGTATATGGAATGTCTCGAAACACTATTTTATTCTCGAAATACCACAAGTCTCGAAATGTCAAATCTCGAAACACCAGAAGTTTCGAAATGTAAAAATTCACGAAACACAGCATATTTTTAAGTTCTGCCCAAAATAGCACAAACTTCACGAAATTGCTAAAAAAATCTTGTGAATTCAAGTGAGTCCAGTATTGCTTAGAGTTTATTGGCAGAAATACCGCTCCGGTTGACGAAACGAGCTGTCTAGCTGAATTAATTTTAAGTACGGCTTACGCTGTGGCAGAAGTATGCTTTCCTGCAAGACTTAAGTTAGCTGATTTTCAGGGTGACTTTTTCGCAGAAATTGCAACTTTATCCAACTTTGAGTCAGGATGGCCGAGTGGTCCACAGCGCTGGTAAGAACGTCCGATCTTACGGTCAGTGGTTCGATCCCCGGAGGCCACAAAGGAGACAAGACGGTTCTGAGATTTCAAAACGGGGCACAGGATTCGATGAATATATATTTCAAAAGTATATACATACGTAACTTTTGTCCACGTTGATTTTCGCAAAAATGGGACCAAGGCTTCGCTTTTAAAATTAGAGATCAAAATAAAAATTTCGAAAGATTCACTAATCTCCCTGAAGCTTGTTGTCGTATAGGTCGAATTTGTGTTGTTTCAGTAGACCATTTTATTTTCAGTTTCACTTTCAGTCGACCACCTAAATTAATCTGAACTAAAACTGAAACATGTAGAGACTGAAACCTAGTCTCAGTTTCAGTTTCAGCGACTGAAACATCACTAGGTCGTATTTACTCAATCTGATATTATCGCATGGAGTTGTCGCAGGCTACAAGCATTCTCAGTCGGCACGCGTGCCGACTAGAAATTTCAGGCTGCACGCGTGCCGCCTAGCCTTTTAGCGTTCCTATCATTGTAAGTTCTGATTACAGCATGTGGCCTGAAATTTTCAGTCGGCACGCGTGCCGCCTAACGCGACTCAGGCTTTTAGCATTCCCATTAGTTTAAACTCAATGTTACAGCGTGTAGACTGAAATTTTCAGTCGGCACGCGTGCCGACTGAAATGAACTTAGTCTACTAGCATTCCCACGTTTTTGCTGTCATTGATGTTATTTTCAAAGTTAGGGTTTAAATTGATTTAAGTTTAGATTGATGTTGAAATAAGTAATGTTGTAACATTACTTTGAATTTCTCTTTTATTTGCAGTTACATTTTCAATTCGTACACATAGTTGTATTTTTTACTTATTATCTTTTTAAGTTTGTTTGCACTTATATTTCTATTTGTTGTAATATTTTCAGCTCATGATTTTTCAAAATAGCATTTTTAACAATACAGCGCAATGTAAATAAGTGCTTCGTTGGTAAATTGAAAAGTTTAGCAATTAAAACAATTTATTAAAAATAATTAATTTTCAAATAAATTAGCATTTGCATAAATTACGTGCTTTAACATCAATCTAAACTTAAATCAATTTAAAATTAACTTTAAACACAACATCAATGACAGCAAAAACGTGGGAATGCTAGTAGACTAAGTTCATTTCAGGCGGTACGCGTGCCGACTGAAAATTTCAGTCTACACGCTGTAACATTGAGTTTAATCTAAAGAGAATGCTAAAAGTCTGAGTCGCGTTAGGCGGCACGCGTGCCGACTGAAAATTTCAGGCCACACGCTGTAATCAGAACTTACAATGATAGGAACGCTAAAAAGCTAGGCGGCACGCGTGCAGCCTGAAATTTCTAGTCGGCACGCGTGCCGACTGAGAATGCTTGTAGCCTGCGACAGAGTAAACACACAAAACCCTTGAAACAAGGTTTGAACCTTACATTTGAATGCATTTGCACGACGGTTTCCGTGCAAATAGTAATTTGCACGGAAACTTGCCTTGCAAATTACTAATTGCACGGGAACACTATTTGCACGCGACATATAAGCATTGAAGTGAAGCATTGTTGTCGTTTAGGTCGAATTCAGTCAATTTACTATATGGCTGGCTACCACCAAAAGGCCAGAAATGCCATTTTTATGACTTTTGTGCCATTTCTAGTGAAATTGCAACTTAGAAACTTTTCGCACAAACAAGCCAAAAATGCAATGCTTGGACCTATTTCCTGAATCCTAGGGAGCACAATTGAAATATCCCCCTTGTTACCTTATGCACCCTACCGGTAATTTCCAACAAAAGATACTAGACCTCTCCAGCTGCTACCATGTTCTAGAAAAGTGTGATTTGTGCCAAAATAGTGACAGTCCGACTTTGAAACCTTGGCTTGGCACAGAGCAAAAACTGGTCAGGTGCTAAAATAGCCATAATGTTCTCGTCACTGATGCTGAAAATATTTTGGAAAGTGCACAGAAACTGAATTGGAAAGTGAACTGAAACTGAAGCCAGAAGAGTTTCCAATGTAAAATTTGAAATATTTCCTTGCTAGCTGGCACTGAAACCGGTTTCAGCTCATGCTAAGCCTGAAATTCCATTTCAGTATCTACGTATGAAACATCATTTCAATAACTGCTAATGGGCGTATAAGTTCCTTAAAAATGCTATTGCAGATTTCCCATAATCGTTTTCTTTGTGCAAAACTGTGATAACTGTTGTCCGGTAACCGAAAACCAAAGCCTGCTTCGGATTAGTTACAGAGAGCCCCCTATTTCATGTCATAAACTATTTTATAATGAATGTGTAATGAATTAACCCATGTCAACTGTTATGTTTACATGTAGTTATGCGGTGCAAGAGATAGTAGGACATTTAATTTATATACTGGCCTCTGACCAAAGGGTTTAGACGGTTATAGTACACAATGATACGTACTGAGAGTAAACGCAGCTGTTGTCATTAGAGATTTCTCTGGTCAGAGTCTAGCAAATATATAGTTTGAATATATACTCAGTGGTTTGTCAGGACATTAACTCTTAGCAGTCTGCTGCAAAGGAAAGCAGACTGAAAATACTGATATAACAGGTATATCGGCTACCCAGTATATCATTGTTTACTAAGTAGGGCGTATATGTCGACTTGCAGCCGTGTTCGGTCTAGTTTAGTGATTGTCTTGCACCTAGTAATGCTTTCAGTATAATGCTTTTGGACAGAGGCTAGTCATATAATGGACAGCCCTCCACTAGTCTATCAAAAGAAACATCCTCTAAGTGAAGTAGATATTTCAAGTTAAAACAAAGACACTAACAGAATTGCAAAACAACAAACATTTTGCCTAAAACACACATTTGCCCAAAAATCTTTTGATTTGATTCGCTTTTATCACAAATATAAAGCATGTGTGGCGAGTGTGGACAGAAAAATTCCGCTTTTTGGTTCTGCACTTGCTTTGCAATAATGTGTCAACAATTTAAATGTGTAGTGCGAAGACAGCCCATCTTGAAGTTTTGGGAGGCTGGAAGAGTTTAAAGATGCCTAGTGCAATAAAATAGCAGACCAACAAGAGCATATACAACTAAATTCACCTTATGTTAAAAACTATTAGTGATATTTGGCTAGGACAACATTCACAGGGCAATAACTTTTGTGTTAAACCCTAACGATTTAACGGTTTAATGATTCAGTGAAAACATCTACGCTTTGGCATAACAAGAGAACGCATAATGAACAAGCACAATATGCACATGGCATTAGCTTTGACATATATAAGCCTAGCCGTTGAAGAGCAATGCTAGCTTATTACTTGAAGAACCGTCGAGAAACTGGTCAATTTTGGCCCGGAATCGAATAATTTATATATTTTGCGATCCAGGAAGATAAAAATTGATGTGAACATAGGCCCCATAAGGTCTCCAAAATTGTGCCAAATATAAAGGATTTCTGCCTGCGCAAAGTAAATTTACGCCATTCGAAACATGAAAAAAGTGCAAAAGTCAACTTCAGTATGGAAAACTTAAAAGTAAGAAAGAGGTTCTCCTTGGCCGAATTCACTCTTTTTCATTTATTTAGTGGCTTATCAAATGAAATAGGCTATTTTCTGCTTATCAGGTAGTTAAAGGGCTGACACTGCAGGAATGTACTGACTGGTAAGGTGGATTAGTCGGAATTCTACAGAATAATCAAAATATCACAACCTTGCTTTCTTCCACTGAAGACGGAAACAATCAGAAACGTACGCTGCTTGTGGTATGGTCAATAAAGCAAATATTCAGTGCAATTAGAACCAGTGTTGAGCGAAATCTGTCGTCTTCATCTTGCTGAACAGTCTTAGATATCTTTCGAACCAGCACAGAATTGATATTTATCATATTTCGAGTGTAGTAAATCAGTTTAGCATAGGCCGAATTCCCTGACATTTTGATGCACAATTTTGAAGACCTGTGGGCGTGAGGGTATATCTTGATACTGAATTGTAGCTTCTAGGATTCATTTAAAAATTTATTTAAATTTATATGATTTAAATACCTGATTTAAATTATTCGATTCGGGGGGAAAATTCTCCAGATTCTCGACATTCCTTCAAGTAATAAACTAGCATTGCTCTTCAGAAATTAGGCTTAGCAAAGCGAATTTAGCATGGGTGACAATAACATTATCGTAGTTCAATCTGAGCTGAATCCAACGATATAAAGTTTTTGTGGCTACGATTTATATATTAACGCCGCAATCATGTTTCAACAATTTCCCTCATGTCAGTTAGTTTTTGGCTTTTTTGATGTCGCCGCCTTGATTTGCATAAACTAAAGTCTGACCAAAAAAATGTAGTGAGCGAAATTGTTTTGTTTATACTGAATTAGCGGTAATTTTTTCTGCAGCAATGTATATATTTTCTGAACCGTCATGGCATGAACTTTCTTTTGGTTGAAAAAAGAAATTTGAAAAAAATTAAAATTCATCAAAAGAAGCCAATTTTTTAGGTTTTGAAGATTAGTAGGCGCGAGAGACTAACCGTTTGGTGGAAAATTAACCCATGTCCCAAACATATTGTATCCCAAATATCAGCTAATTTCGTCAAGAATTGCGATAGTTATTCAATTTCTTCTATTTTTAAAATTCTTTGATCTTAAATCACTTAAACACTTAAGGGGGGGGTCCATTTTTGGCCGATTTTTAGACCATCTCCGATTTCGTTCATTTTCACGTATTTTGTTCTTTGAGTGCCATATTTTAACGAGTTTTTGAAATTAAAGTCGGATCTTTTATGGTTGTTGAGTAATTTCGCCGCAAAGTTGGGGTCTCCATGTGTTAGGAAACGGAAAAAGTTGTGATTTTATTCTTGCGCCAAAAAAATCTCTCGATAAACAGTCATGAATTTGTATAATTTTGTACTCATGTTGAAGCTATGATCATGAACTGCGGTACCTTGGAAGTAGAATTTTGATTTAGGCCCCCAAAAGTTTTTAAAAATTTTTTATGTAACGCAAACAGTAGAAAATCGTCAAATTTCAACGTTTCTTGTCAATGAAAAGTAGGGTCATCAAAAAGAATTGTAAACTACTCTAATTCAGAGGCCTAAATGAAAAATCTAATTCCAAGGTTCCGTAGTACTTGAATAGGCGGTTCCAACGATACCAATTGTTTGGCTGTAACCATCACCAGTTTCGAGATTTTTTTGGCGCAAGAATGAGCTCTTTTAGCAAAATTTATAAAATGTCGGTTTTTTCGAAAATTTGGCTAAATTACTACAACAGTATGGTCCAAAACTGCCTCTTTTGTATTCCAACTTATGTATTCATGCATTTGGATCTGTTTGCAGCATGAATCATGCTGATAGCTATGTCCAGTACTTCTCAGCGCGCCAATCGGGACCTCAAACCCCCGAATTTTACAAAACAGCGATTTTTCAAATTTTTCAAAATATGGCATATTATATATCAATCGAAAGCTCTCAGTGCAGGGATGAATTCTTCTCATAGAACCATGGCTCGGAAATGCTTCTATTTTAAGTTAACCGCTGTTAAATGTTTTATTACATCCGGAGGAACAGGGGCCTTGTTTCTCTGAAAAACCCTTTAAGGAAGCTTCTGATCATGCTCATCGGGCTTGAAACTGTACGAAAATGTTTGTATTAATGGTTACTAAGTGTGTAAAAGAAAATAAACTAAAAATCTGAAGTTGATTTGCGAAAATTTGATTGAGTTTGCTGCAGCACTATGATTTTCGCTGATATTCAAATTGTAGTCAATGAATGGCTCGTAACTTACGGAGAACTGAACGAAACAACTCAAAATTTAAACTTAACATGTACGACATATGTGGCTAGATTCGACATATGAAAATGAGCGAAATCCGTGATCTAAAAATTTTTCACGATGGACCCCCCCCCCTTAAATCACTTACCTTCTTGAAACATTAATATTGTCTCGAAAGCTTTTCACTTTCGAGACAATGTTTGAAACTTTCGAGACAACCTTCGTATCTTTCTATAAAGTATATAATACTTTCGAGACATCTTCCGAAACTTTCGAGACAATTTGACAAACTTTCTAGAAACGTTCGACAACTTTTGTGACAAATATCAAAAACTATGCACCGGTTTCGTGACAATTTGCGAAGCTTTCGAGAAAGTTTGAAGAGATTTCGAGACAACTCTTCCATAGTCCAACAAACTTTCGAGACATATATCGAAACAAATCACAAGGTTTCGAGACTTTTTGTCCAACTTTCACGAAACCTTCTGCACTTCCCGCGGAGTTTAACGTGACATACCCATTACTGCCGATCAAGTTCATCAAATTCTGACTCAATTTCAAGTCGGGGTGGTTTCTGATCTGGCTGGTGGTGAAGCTTCAAAAGGGGGGGGGGTGGGCCCTATCGTATTTGGTTCCGACCCGCCTGAGTCACTCGCTTCATCAAATTCTCCACAATTTGATTTAACTATGATAGAGGCCCAATTGTCAAATGTTTTTTCAAACGTGGTTCATAATTTTACTACCTTGTGGGCCATACAAAGGGATACTTTTGAGTTTATGCAACAATATTATCATGCTCTCTTAAACCAAATGCAGGAAATGGCAACTTTACTGAAGTGTCTATGTCCAAATCAGTCAGAATACGACTCTATTTCATTTGTCGAAAAACAATCACCTACCTCTTGGACCGCGGGGTTTTCTCCCATTTTCGGGGGTGCGACTGCCCCTTGCTGCCACCGGCCCGAACATGTTTCTGTAGGGACAGAAACTGAGGAACCTGCCAGTTCAACGGCCCCGCAGGAGCCAGAAACACCCCAACTAGCAGATCTGACATCAGATGCAGTAACGCCGGGAGGGCCCACCGAAATTGAATCTGAGCCAGTACCGGTAGCAGCAGATAGTATCCCAGCCATAGTCGTCACCTCCGGGGGGACCAAAATTTTGACTATTATTGATTCCGGAGCAGCAATATCCATTGTCAGTCCCCGGACAGTTAAGAGAATATTGAAGGGGGGCGCCAATGTTCGATTTCAGAAAAAGGATCCCATCACCGCAGTGGCATCTAACGACACGCCGTTAAACATTACTGCCAAAGTTTTTATAACTTTCACGGTGGGGCGTAAAGAATATGGGTGGTTTTTTCATATGGCTCCTAACTTTTCTCGTGAGATTTTAATAGGAACTGATTTCATGAAACGATTTCACTGGGACTTGTTATTTTCTACTAATGAAGTAAACATACAAGGAATACACCACCCATTATTGTCGTCAGACGAAATTCGGTCAGAATTTATAACAAATTGGTGTGCCGATGCGCCTGCGGTGATGTATACAAATGTGGGGACACTTCCATCCTTGGGGGTTCGGCCCCCAGCTCCCTTGCCGTCCGGGATCCGACAAGAAGGCCTGCATCTTGAAATTTCAAAAGAGGGGGTAGACACCCCTCCATTAACTCCTACAACTCATAGTCATTTAGTCTAACCCTCCCTGTCCCAAGTTAATTTTCGAAAGAGGGGGTAAACCCCGATGATTAATATGTCGTTTGCTTGGCCCGGTTAATTTATTGAAAGTCTTTATTCAAAATATTTTTTTTGAAAGAAATACTTTAAAGCGTTTTGTTTTTACTTTTCGTTTGATTCAAATTTATAGGATTTATTTTTCAATTTGATTTAAATAATCTTCTTTAAAAATTCTAAAATGTAGTCATTCGTACTTATGTACGTACACATATCTCAGGTATTTCTATATTTTGTATTTTATATCCCTAGTACTATTGCCTTTTACTATTTTAGCTTCAATGGTTTCGCTATATACACATTTTTAACCTGCACCTTTTAACTATACTTTCAACTTCACACTTTAACTCTAGATGTTTTATATTTTGTTCGTATTCTCATTTTACACACAGCTGCCTGGTCGCAGTTTCACATTACACGTGCAAGAAATTTCTCTTTTGATTTAATTTCAGGTACAAGTTTCCTCCGCCTTTCATCCAGTTCTTTCCAACGGGTTGGCAGGTGGCAATGGACAGTCTCCTACGGAGTCAAAAGTTCACGGATCCCACCCGGATTAGCATAAGTTTTCCGATTGCATTGGTAAGAATTTTGAATTGCTACTATGCTTGGCTATTACGCGCTGGGCCGGTTGCAAACGGCCCGACGCGTTTTATGACCGGGCAGGGGTAAAATTTGTTACTTCAATGAGATATATTTTTTATCTTTGCTGGGGGGTTCTCAAAAGTACGAGTTTATTTTCATGTCTGCTTTCTAAGAAGTGTTCCCTTGAACCGACCATTGCGCGCAGGTCGGTTCTAGCCAAATTAATTTCTTTTGAACGAAAGATTTTGCATGTTAATCCAACGTGTGAATGTTGTGGGGGAACAAATTGATGTTTATTGTTAGCAATTCTTTTAATTCAAATTCAATTCAAAAAGTTTTAAAAATTCTGTGCCGAGGTCGGCACAGTTAAAAATGAAACTGGACTGTGGTGGCTACAATTTTGTGTGCAGGAAGCCCTATACATGCCATTTTTAAAAAATCGTAATGTGAACAATTTTGGACCAGTAAATTTTGACCTAGGCCGCTTTCCAGTTTTACCCTGCATTCTGTTCACCTGGTTTTACTGTGCCGACCTCGGCACAAGCTCAATGTTCACTCCGTCCACCGGTCTGTCAGGCACGTGCTGCGATTAGGCATGTTGTGTTCACACGTACACATATTAACGCTGCTTTAATTATCCTCTAGTTTTAACTTATATATAATTTTATTAATTTTGTGACTAATTATTTTTGTTTTATGTTTTAGGTTCCTACCCTCCTGGTACCGGTCCCCTGATTGTGGTATATGTTTTCTGTTTTTGTACTGTTTGAACGGCAGGGGTTGTAAAATTTTTCTGTTTACTTAAAAAATCTTTTGCTATTATTTAAAAATATTTTTGCTTGCCTGGGAGAAAATTTTTTCCCTAATAGAGCGTGACATGTGTTTATGCCGCATGGGTTTGGGGAAAAATAGTACTAATTTTGTGTTTCTAATTAACTTTGTTGTAGGTTGTTGCGCAGGTTCTTTTCGTTTACTACCTTAGAAAATTTGCTTTTAGTACCCTAAAACAAGAATTAATTTAATTAATTTCAAGTCACCTTTCCTAGAGCTTTGATTTTTCATGTTGTTCTATAAATTCTGGATAAAAGTAAAATTTCTTGAAAAGCTCATTTTATTAAAAGGGTACTTGCATGTTTAAATTTTTCACACTAACTTTCTTGTAGCACTGCTTTTAGTTTCTTTAGCGCATTTCTTGATTTAATAATTCCTTCTATTCACTTTCGTGATAACCTTGAATCTTCTCTTGTTCTTCATAATAAAACTTCTTCAGCCTTTTCATAAAAATTGATTAAATTTCATATCGCTTATAATTAACTAAATTCGATTTCTACTACAGATTGAATAAATTTAATTTTATTCCAAATTGAATAAATGAATAAATTATTCCTATTGATATTTCTTTTCTGAATCTTAAAATTTAGAATTCTTACATAAGGGGGGGTATTCTCTATTACTTGCATTTTATCATATTAACTTTTAACCGTATAGGCAATAGTACTGGAGTACACCGTGCCGCACCTCGGCGGGTCCGTGGCTGCTCGTCGCCTGCGCTATCCCCATAGGGAAGGTAACTGTGGGCGGTCAGCCCCGGACCGGCAATTTTGACTCTTGAGTTTTATTTTCCGTTTTCACTGATTTGGCGTTTCCTGCGGTGCCTGCGTTTTCCCCACAGGGAAGATAACGGTTTCGCCGGTCTCTGCCTACACTCTCTAAATTAATCGGGCCTCATATATATGTACTGCGGGCTTTTGCCCATTTATTTTTGTTTGTTACTGTTAGGCATCATGCCTATATGCTTATCCATATATATATATATAAATGCCGTATTTTATTCCATTTTTGTTTCTTTGTTCTGCTATATACTTATTGTCCCCCTTCCCTCCCCCCCTGTCCCTCTTGACGGCGAGCGTTCCCCTGTTGTACTGTCTGTTTGTTGCTACTGCATTTCCCCTATGTGTGACACGGGTCGGCCCTATGATTACATCTGGTTTGGATGGGCCTAGTTCGTGTCTGGAAGGCTGGCGGTGTTGGTCCTGGTTGAGCGGGCGCTTGATGCCGAGGGGCATCCGCCCAGTGATCTGGAGGTTCTGGTCCGGTGATGTGGTATGGGATTTTTCCCAAGGTGCTTGGAACTGCACATCTCTCCCGCAGCCTGGAGCTACTTATGATTGTTTGAACTATTTAAGTCAATTTTGTGATATTTATTGTGAACCCGGTTGTATGTCCCCCTACCTCGTCCGTCCCCCCTCCCCCTTTCCCCTTCTTTTACTAACTGTTGTTTCACTGTCTATATTTTTATGTCCTCTACACATTTAGCGTTAACCTTGGTTGGGTGGGGTCTTTGGTCATTGTTTGGGGTCTCTTCTCCGGGGGTAAAATTTTCTTAAATTAATTTCTAAATTTTATTTTCCTGTTTCTACTTTTCTGAGATCTCATTTCTGGGTGGGGTGGTTCCCTCTAGCTCAGCTTGGCTGTTCTATATGTTGCTCTATTTTCCTTAATCGTTTTCGGGTCTTTTCTTTTTCTCAACATGGTGTTTGCTTCACTTTTCTTTCAAAAATGGTCACGGGTTTACTTTAATTCAAAATTTTTCTACACATACTGCCATTGTTTTGCCTTATTTTTGCCATGTCTACCTTGCGCAGCTATGCCAGTATTGCTTTAGTTTTGTGCTTTATAATTCCTGGCATTTATTAAAGATTCTATTATATTTGTGTATGTTGGGGCAGGCAGGTGCTCAGGAGAGACCGCCCTTTTGAGTTTGAAATACTCTTCTTTCTGACTTCTTTCACTCCCCTGGAGTTTTTGAAATTGAGTCTTCCCTCGAGTCTCGCTGCCTTCCCCCTGTAAGATTCGAATTTATATATATGTGAACGTGAATCTCTCTTTATAATTATTTCTATATTTCTATATTAAGAATTTTCTATTTTTTTTCGAGCGCTTCTGTTGGCACTCGCTTTTGATTATATTATTTTCATATTATTACAAATTTATATCTTCGGATTATCTCCTGTTTTGTAATGTGCTCTCTAGTCGCGGCTGAAGGGCTTGTCCCACTTTTCTTTGTATTTGTATGTCGGCAAAGTCCGTTATGTGTTGAATGTACCCCCGGTATGTTCCGGCGTAGTTTTACCCGTGTCTCGGAATCCCCTAATATGTGTATAAGTGTGGGGCCCGAGTAGTGTCCCCGGGAAGACGTCCCCGAGGGATACGAAAACTTTTTGCCATTTTTCCCATTTTTCTAACACACATTTTACTTCTACTAGTAGCTAAGGTACGTAGGCTAACACAAATTTTATTACTAACCTATGTGCCTGGAGGCCGCGGCGAGGGCGCGCGTTTCAAAAGAGGGGGTAATCTGTAGAATATTTCCTTGATTTTACCCTAAATTATTCAAAAGTGGGTGCTAACTTTATGCAAAATCAATCTAAATTTGACTGCTGTGTACGGTCCAACGCCGTACATAGCTAATTCATCTTCGCCGCCATTTTGATTACAACTTTAGTCATTCTGGTTTCAAACTTTGTCATAGTCGGCTCGGCGGCGTGGGCGCCATTTTGATTACTGCTATACTCCGGTCTGACTTGACTGTCAAGTGGGGGCATTTTGGGGTTACACCCATATTTCCATCTCGGATCTATATACGGTTTGTTATTTGTTTTGAGGGTTTATAATTCAGTTGTGTGCTTGCCCAAATTATTTTATACAGTTTATGTTTGGTTCTGTACAATTATCTTAAAATTGGTTGCTTTATCATGTTTCGGAATTATTTAGTTTTGTTATTTTTGTGAAAGTAAATCCGTGAAATTAGGGCGTGTCGTTTATTTTAAAATAGGTTAGCGAATAAGTAGGAGGAGTCAGAGATATTACACACTCTACTCGAACATCTTTACTGCAATCAAATCAATTATTTACTGCGAATATTTTTATATTCGACAATATCTTATCGAAAGAATATGAAGTAAAGGTTGACACAGACTTCTCGCCTGTTCGCATCCGTCCTATTTATTAGTGCTTGGTTCAATACAGCTGTGTCTGGGTACCTACAGACTCTCCAGGTTTTCTCTCAGCAACGCTCAAACTTCTCTTAATTTTCAGTAAATCCTCGTTTGAATTTTGCAAAACACAAATGAATTGGTGCATAAAACATAATATGCTATGCTATGCTATAGTATGTAATTTGATCGTGTTGGTCTTCCTTCGTCAGCTTCTTCACCGTTAGCTACGGCAGGGAGGGCGTGCATTCAACTACCACAATGTAAATTGCAGTGATAGTGATGGATGGGCCTGGTAACATCGCTGATTTTATTTTTATGAACAAAAGTTTTTAATGATAGGACAGTTTTGAAAGAATCTTGCATGCATTGATGGATTTATTTGGCTATTGAGCTTCTTTACTTGTTGTCGATAAAGCTCAACTCTCAACTAGTAGTAAACAGTAGCTCCTTCTTTGTCGGTGTGGAGGAGGATATACCCCCGTTTCCCCTATGTTATGCTATGAATACAAAACGAAAAATAGCGTCATCTCATCAGCACATATTACAGTTGTTTGAATAATGTTATCATCGGCCTAGGCTGAGCACAAGCTTTTCAATTTCGTGATCAAATTCAATTTGCTTCACGTTAGTTTTCCTTAACAACTTAGTTTAGGTACACAGAAGCTCAGATCGTAACAAGCTTTTTCAATTTAAGCCTGTGCTTCAAGTGTTATAATGAATAAAAGCTAAAGTTTATCAGTAGTTCTTGTGGAAAGGTTTGGTCTTATTTCACATGTATTAGCACTTTAGTGGGCAATCGAAGCCAAGACTCGGGAAAACTGATAAATCCTGCACATACGGTAAGCCTTGTTGTTATAGTTCACTCGCGTCGAAAAGTATACAAGATATCCACCGTAAGCATCAGGCTAAGGGTACGATTTATTGTTTTAGTTTCTGCCTTCAAAATAGTTGGAAGAAACTTAGACCGGACTCCCATTCTAGGAGTTTAGCTGTCCTTATTAAGATGCCATATATCGTTCTTCTAGAGCACTATCTAAACAAAAGTGTGTCCTCTCTAAAGACAAAAAGTTTCCTGGGTGAAAAAAGATAGCCTTTTCAGGCCATTATTGATATTACTGGAACTTGTGTTCTTCTCTCATGACTTTCTTGTTCTCCCGTTGCGACTGATGAAAGGCCTATTCAGAGCGGTCCTCAGGTTTCCATTTTTCCCCAAGATTACTCCTACCATTAGCTTTTGAGGATTGTATGATTTGAGTCTAAACGACGCATGTAATATTGACCTAAAAACCGCTTATACATCGCATAGACACTAGACAGAAAGCACTATTGTGATTGTGCAGGTGCCACATTAACAGATAGCTTTTATTTTCTGAATTGTTTCATGCTCGTTTTGTGCCTTTATTCAGTTTAAGTTGTTGATATCATCGTTGACGCAGCATCATAAAGCTTAGTTAAATGCTTGACTTACTTGTGTAGTGACACCGGTCACCAAAACAAAATACTGTGATATTATACCAACATTGCTTGCAAAAAGCAAGTCCGTGACAGTAGATTATACATGATTGTTAATAAGAAAAACTGTTGCAATTGCCAGTTGGTCAAGGCAAGAGTTTATAATAGGAAGAGTAGGACACTCAGCCCTTCCTAATGTTTTAAGCTTGCAATATGCTCGAAACATTAAGGCCAAAATCTCGGGGGGGCTTCTCAGCGTGTAAACATAGCACGCTGACATTTTTCAAAAACGGGCGTTTTCGGTAAATTAAATACTATAACTTGAGCTAGGAAAGCCGTACAGCGATAATTTTTATATCATTATGTTGCGTAGAATGTGATCGTTTTAATGATATAAAAATTATATAGTTCGATTCTGGCTATCTCTTACAAATCTGGCAACAACGTAACACATTTTGAAGAAATGATGAAGTTCCTAAAATTTCCGTGGAAAGGATGTTTTATTGCCGGATTTGTAAGAGATAGCCAGAACCGAACTACATAATTTTTATATCGTTAAAAAGAGCACATTCTACGCAACATAATGATATAAAAATTATCGCTGTACGACTTTCCTAGCTCAAGTTATAGTATTTAATTTACCGAGAACGCCCGTTTTTGAAAAATGTCAGCGTGCTATGTTTACACGCTGAGAAGCCCCCCCGAGATTTTGGCCTTAATGTTTCGAGCATATTGCAAGCTTAAAACATTAGGAAGGGCTGAGTGTCCTACTCTTCCTATTATAAACTCTTGGTCAAGGGTACCTTCATGGCGGCCGATTCAGATGACACTTCCCTTTTAGGCCTGGCTGGACCTTTCCATGCCAATGCCTTAAGATTAAAGATACAGGATGCCGATAGAAATCACCACCGACGTCTGACCTCCCAGTCAACTAAAGACAATTTTGTAGAACTGTTCTCAGGAAATTTGAGACGTCTGAAAGAGTTTCTTTCAGAGACGTCTTTACACAAGATTCGGGTTCAGGAAGATGCAAAGCCTAGACCAGCAAGCTTCGACGACCTCAAATGTCGCTTCAGCACAAAACTATTGAAGTCCTCCCACGGATGAAACCGGATGGCATCGTCGACAGAATCGAATCCTCAAAATGGGTTCACCTCATGTTCGTTGCACTTTGTTGCCAAGCCGAAAGCGAATGTCAGAGTCAGCTGCGACTTCAGAAATCTGAGCAAAGTGGTAATCTCTGAGCGATTTCTGACGCCAAGGAGATAGGTATCAAAGCTGAGCTCAGAGATTCCACCAGATTTCCGAAGTTGATTTCCGACGAGCCTATGATCAGATAAATTGGCTAAAGAATCCCGTCATCTGACTGCTTTTCTGACTCCGCTGGGTTTTTTCTAGTATCGGCACCTCATCATGGGTTATGCAGGAAGCGTGTTTCAGAAAGCTGTGTCCAACACTTTGGCCGGAATCTTGGACCCTGAAATTGACATATGATGTTTTAGTCAATGGCAGAAATGATGAAAAGTTTAAATCCAAGATTTAGACTTATTTTCAGCAATTTAACAATCTTGGTGGAATCTTGGAGCCAAAGAAGTTTGTGTTCCATGGATCTGAAATCAACTTCTTCGGCCACCGCATTTCAGCCGATTCAAAAGGTTTATAAACAACACGGAAGGCAGTGATCGGATGCCTCAACCACAGACTCCAAAGGACATGGCTAGTTTTTTGAAATGCATGGTCACTACGCCAGCTACGTGCCTCAGTTCACTACGCTGATGGAGCCTCTCAGAAAAACCAACCATGATAAGCCCACAAAGGTTGCTTGGAATCCAGGGCCGCGTTGCAAAAGATTCTCCTAAGCCTAGGAGCGCTCCTAAGTTCAGCTTAAGTGCTCACTTAGGAGAATCGGGTTTCAAAAGATTCTACTAAGCTAGGAGTGCTATCCACCACTCCTAACTTTTCTCCTAAGTTGGCTAAGTTTAGGAGCAGCGCCAGCTAAACTTAGGAGAAATCTTTTGAAACGGGTTTAGGAGGTTTCCTAACTTCCTCCTAGACAGCACCCAGACATCCTCCTAAGTAGCCTCCTAGGAGGGCACTTAGGAGAATCTTTTGCAACGCGGCCCAGAAATAGAAGAAGCTTTCACCTTGCGAAGGCGATGCTGACGTCGCTGCTGCCAGAGGGACCACCAAGAAGGTAAATCCCTCATCGCGTCACAACAGGTGCGTCCGATATTGGAATTGGTGCAACTTTTTCACAGCTCCGACCGGTAAAGAAATCAAGATGGTTCATGCTTCCCGTTCTTTGACTCGGCAGACCGCCGCTACTCATTCATGCAGAAAGAAGGATTGGCGGTCGTTTGCTCGGTTGGTCGATGGAAGCGAATACATGGGGAACGAAATTCATCATGAAAACTGATCAGCAGGAAATAGGCTGTTCAACAGCTCCATGAGCACAAATCTCATGAACCATGAGAATTTCTAGAATTTAACTACACCGCGGAATACCGGCGAGGTGAACAAAACACAGTGGCCGAAACAGTCCATGGAAGATTCTTGGACAGATCGTTTTGTGGCCTGCCATTCATCAGAGTCCAGTTCTATTTAATGGTTGCCGAATTGCCTGCCGCAACCGCGGAAGATTCCTTGCTCTCACAGTTATCTTATTGCGTTCAAAACCGATGTTCTTCGAGAACTGTTTCCAGTCCACAATTTCGTCTATATCATGTGATCTGGATGGAACGGTCAGTTTGCAATGACTGCTTTCTGGGAGGAGATACTGAAGAAAATGAGAGTTTTGGACCTGGCTCATGAGGGAAGTACTGGAATCGTTCGATTGAAGCAACAAATCTGAAGTCAATACTACTGCCCAGGAATGCATCGCGATGTTGAAGAATTCATCCGCCGGTGCATTGCCGTACCAGTCCTCGGTCTATTGCAGGTGCATTGCAGTTGTCAATCAACCTTCTGTTCAGCCAGTGCTTATTCCGAAGCATCCATGGTGCAAAATCGCCTTGGATTTTTCATAACCATATGAGATTGTACCTCCGGAGGACAGATTCCTTATGGCTCGGCAGGATTATACATCCCAGTGGCCAGAGGAAGCAACGTGCGATCGTTCTACCAGGGTCAAGGTGATCAGTTTCCTGGAAGCCATCTTCTCACGCCTTGGATAACGAAGAAAAATAGTGACTGATAATGGACTTCACTTCATTTCCAAGGAATTCAAGGACTATTTGGCCGCCAATGGGATCAAGCACAGCCTAACCGCCTAATCCAAGAATCAGGGAATAGTTGAACAATTCAATCGGGCTCTCAAGGAAGGATTGCGGAGTGCTCATATGAAAGGCTCATCGGGGATAGAAGAGGTTTATCAGGGAAATCTTGGTAGCCTATAGAAGCACGCTTCCTGCTGTCACGGGAGTGTCTCCATTTGAAAACCTTTATGAGGGCCAGGCTGACGTCGGCAGTGGAATCACCACCAATCCAGCTGGAAAACTTGTCTCTGCCCTCTGGTCGGCGACCATGTGAGGTATCGCCTGCCGTAGCTCGCCAAAGGATCTGAACAATGGTCTGATCCAGTCCGAATCCAGGAAAAGATTGGTCCATTCACGTTCCGGTTGGAAAAATGGAGGACGTAGAATTGCCGAAAGTTGACGAAGGTCGTCCAATCTTCGTTTTGTCGTCTGATGGATGATCCAATCGTCAACTATTCTGGTGCCGAAGTCCAAGCCAGCTGCCAATCCGTCGAGTTCAGCCGATTCCATGGATAAACGTTCTGTTCATTTGCGACGGTACCCAGATTGATTGATACCAAGCCGGATTGGCATGATTTTGAACGCTCTCATTGAGAAAAAGAAGGATGTTATGCGATGTCTGCCAAGAACGTGAAGCTCAGACAAGGACGTTTCTGAAGTTGAACCAATTTACATAAAACATGTATAATAGCAAGAGTACATAATAGAATAAGAGTATGAAACTCTTACGCTACTATGTACTAAACATGCTTGATATGCTCGGCTCGCTAACTCGGGACCCCCCCCCCCCCCCGAAAGTTTCGGAGGGGTCCCACCCTACACTAATTACATGCTTTCATATAAGTGTGTGTCTGCTCGCTGATTCGCTAATTAGCTTAGGCTTACGATAGGCATTTTATTAGTAATTTTTAATTAATTAATTATAACTTTAATTAGGTTAATGTAATTAAAAAACTAATTCGACAACTTTGTAGCATTTTTTCTGCTCTTTCCAACGATATAAAAATTGTTGCAGACGACATTCCTACGAATTTTTATTTTGTGTTTACAAAGTTGTCGAATTAGTTTTTTAATTACATTAACCTAATTAAAATTATAATTAATTATTTAAAAATTACTAATAAAATGCCTATCGTAAGCATAAGCTAATTAGCGAATCAGCGAGCAGACACACACTTATATGAAAGCATGTAATTAGTGTAGGGTGGGCCCCCCCCCCCCGAAACTTTCGGAAGGGGTCCCGAGTTAGCGACCCGAGCATATCAAGCATGTTTAGTACATAGTAGCGTAAGAGTTTCATACTCTTATTCTATTATGTACTCTTGATAATAGTTATTGTTACCGCAAGCTTTCTCAGTCTCGTCAGTGAGTGTTGACTTCCCATTAGGCCAATGCAACAACATAAAATGGGGTATGGCGCTGATACTGAATAATTGTAAAAAAAATGCGGTAAACATCTACTGGTGAAGAATTCGTCTACTCACTACAGCACCTAAACAAAACCGAAGTGTCTATTGTTTGTATAGATTCTGTTGTAACGGTCCTAGTCTCTGGGACTGGGTTTATTATTTTACAAATTAGAAAGATTACACCATAGAAAATAAAATTTTATGTTTTGAATCCGTCAACTTTGAATAAAATTTTTCGTGTCAAATTCTACGATACTTAAGGATAAACAGTCGGTTTTCCAACGGGGCTATAGTTGTTGTAGTTTATCTTATTCAGTGGGCTTTTATATAGCACCTAGATGGGTGGAATGTCTGCCTTGCTTTGTCTCTGCTGGCTTTCTCTGGCATTCAGTCTGTAGATTAAGGCTCTTATGATTTTTCTAATTAAGGCATCAGAAGAACCAACGTTTGGCCTGAAGCATTTCAATGCCCTGAGAAGGCTTGATGGCTTCAAAGCTTTTCTTGTACATCCTTTAACTGCTATCATGACTTATCAAACTAAACATTCACCATTGTTTTTCACGTTATGTATTTCTCTAGTTAAACCTCTAGTATCTTCAGAATTACGTACGACTCTGAGTTGCTACTCCTTGTCGAAAAGCTGTTTACAATTAACAGAACATGTTTGCAAGCATTATTCAACCCATAAGATAGAAGATTTTGTGCAAGGGTCTTCGTTCAGGTTCAACTGCTCAAGAGTCAAAAGTGGATCGAATCCCATAAAGCCACAAAAATATTCCTAAATGCCATGAGCATACAATGACATAGGGTCGGATCCGGAGGAGGGGCTTGTCCCCAGAAAAGTTTGAGTGATCCTTTGAGTTTGAACATTATCTTAAGCTGAAAATTTCAAGGGGGACTGCACCTCAGAAAAAATAATTTTTCGAAAATTTTAATGTTAATTCTATTAAAATAAGAAAGTTTTTAAACGTTGCAACAAAATTTTCAATTTTTAGAAACAATTTGAAAGTCTTGCCCAATTTTTACGAAAAATTAAAATGTTACCTAAAAAATTCCGGTAAAGCCGGAAATGTTTTAAAATTTTAGGTTACTAATTCCGACTATTTTTGCTTACCCCTTGGCCATTTTTCGTTACCCCTGATCCCCGACGGCGGTGGCGTTTGCCTTGTCCGGTTTGGGGAGGGGGGTGGCTCGGACTCCCAAGTACCCCCGCGTTAACCTATGATCATGAGCATGAAACTGCGTATATCTAAAGGAAGCAGGCATGGGGTTCGAACCACGGCTTTTCTGATCCCGAGACAGACGTGCTAACTACCACAAGGACCATCAGTTAAACTCCCATATCAGGCTGATCAATCTTTCCTATGTCTGCTTCCCTTACACATATATCGGTTAATAGGTCTATCCATCCGCGGACCATTGTTAAGACAACTATCCGTCGTTAATTTCCGGTAAAAGGGCATTGCATTGTGCATACAACAACGGGAGACTGTTTAGGCGTCTTGTCCTTGTGGTAGATCCCTCTTCCGCAGTCTTACATCATTTTAGGTGCAACAAATGAGTACCTTCACTATTTGGTCCTTAAATGGTTTGCGTTTTGGCTAAGGAATACCTCTATGGTTAGATTGCATATATAAGGAGAAAATCAGCGAAAATCCTATAGTTATTAATCAAAGAAAAAGGCGAAAATGGAACCAAAATAATAAACCCGTCTTATTATTTTCTTTTATCTTTAATTGGTAAATAGAAATTTAAATTTGACAGGGTTGTTAAAACCTTCTTTACTAACTGTAATCAACCCTAAATTACTTAGTGACGTTAGCAAAAGATCACTGTAATGATGATTACAAACAGTTACCATTAGTAAATAGTAACCATTAACTAATTAATGCTAATTAATCAGTCTTGTATTGCTTATGTAGTAGTGTTGTGCGGTAGCCCATAGAGCCATGTCCATCTTTCCCTTATTTGCCTTTTATTAAAATCGTAAGTTCTTGTTATTAAATACTATGGCTCCAATCTTTGTTTCACTAGGGTATCTTTAGGTAGGGTTTACTTCTTTCTGTAGAGCGAGTTGTCTATATTTCAGTGTGACCTAAGAACCTGTTTTCGACTCTTCCTAACAAATTTTAGTGGATACGACGGGCTGATAAAATAAAAATGGGTACAAAAACGAGAAGCACAAGAACTTCTATTTTCTGATTAATTAAGTTGGCCTATTTTATTTACGTTAATGTCCAAAAACCCAATTTTATTTGGCCTTTCGCGTCCAAACAGACCATTTATCCTGCTTCTGGTTTCCTGGCATTTGCTTAGCTTTGGTTTTTGCAGAAATAATTTTTTGGCTGTACGTTTTGCTTTCTGTGCTATACTGATTCTAACCAAACACTTATTGCTATTTCGCAAATAAATTTACGGCAAAATATATAAATTTCTGGAATTTCTGAAACAGAGAGCAGTCTTCAGCAGAACTTTCAGATTCTGATACGATTACGTATGTATTACGGTTTTTAAGGCTTGAAGAAGACAGGTACACTAATAATGCAGATAATGTGATACGTAGGTAAAGTTTCAGCTTTTTCCTTTCTGGATAGTGAAGATATGTATGACAGTTTTTGCAATTAGCACTCTCTGGAACGCTTTCATTTCTCTCAAGCTTAAGACACATAATGATAGGTTTTTTCTGGCTCTATCTTTTAATCGAAACTTGGGTTATTCGTTATATTGGATTGAGTTACTTTTTGAGTCAGCTGTATCTATAGAACAGGTCTCAGATTGCTTTCCTCCCAGGTAAGTTCTGTTGTACGTTAAGATTCAGTAAAATGGATGTGAGCAAAGATGTGTAAATTTTGGTATAAAACATTCAATCGCTTTTCTAAGCTGGTAAGATTTCGTATATAATAAAATTTTTATAAAATTTTTAATTCTTGAATGTGGAAACTTTTATGGCATTAACTTGAACTGGACTTCGAGGGGAGCGTTGAAATTTTTGTTTCAAAAAATTGAATTGGTTTTGTATAATTATCTGCCTGGTTTAAACGTTATTAGCAGTTTCGAAGTTGTGCAATTTCGGAATTCGGAAGACCACTAGTGGCCCCAATGTTTTGCCCACACTTCATATTTGCACAAAGCTTCCTCTGAGTCCTTGATGTGGTAGTTGAAAATCACATACTGAAAATCTATATCTGTACTATTTTTGGCTGCATCTTTCTATGTCAAAAGATTGATGATGTTTCTCATTGTGTACCTGCCATTTACAAACAATTAACCTTAATATTAATTTTGTGCACTGCCAACATTCGAGAATTTAGTTTAAGCAAACACCGCTTTTCAGAATGCTTGAACTTTTTAGGGCATTTCACAATTCAAAGCTTTGAGTAGCGAGCGGTCCAGTAAACTTGTTCTCACATCTTTAAAACAGTCATTGAGTTAGTTGTTAAAAGGCATTGCGTTGGCTTTCTTTCCTATTCATTTGCCTGATTACCTTTTGGTTAACCAGGCCGACTTAATGTGTTTTCAGTACTCGTAGTCACTGTTCAGAGGCTGCATAATCTACTGGAATTACTTCAATCGGAAAAAACCCAGTACAGTACAGTTAGTTAATTCTCCAATTTTTAATCAACGTAGACAGGCTTATTTTGTGCAGCGAGTTTAAATTTAAAACCTTCAGAATAATGTCTGCGCAGTGTCCGTCTGCTTCTAGCTTCGACTCAAAAACAAAATGTCACTGTCCGTTAGCAATCAACTTATACACTCATTACGGTGGCGTTTACAAATTGGCTCATCAGTCAGTATCTCATATTTAAATCAGTAACTGTTTCCTTCATTGCAAACAAACACTCTCTGGTTTTGGTTTGTGTTTGCTTCTGAGGCTGAGTTGTCATATGCCAGATGTTGAACAATATTTTGCGTTATTTTTAGATTTCTATTTCCAGATAAGATTTGCTTTTTCTTGATGAATTTCAAACTTCATGCTGGACATGCAGTGCTTGACGGATGTTCCTTAATTTTTTGAAGCACCTTTGATAAGATTTAAGGACTGTCAACATCACTATTTCTATCCTTCGAGCAGAAACAATGTATAGGCTGAACTCGGCCAGAACTGATTCTCTCAGTTCGATAGAAAAAGCCCCGGCTTCAACGCCGCGAAGCCACGGAAGTCCCCATCGAACTGCCACCATATTTCTGGAACAAAGGGAAGCAGTGGGCTCCAAGAGTCTGGTTATCCCAGTTGTGGGTGCTCAGACTCTCAGTGCGAAAACGGTTCGAAAATACTCGGCCCTTTCAACCTCACCGCGGCGCTCTATGCCATCGGTTAATCGATCTCGACACTCCATTTCGTTGCCCTCCGGTGAAGGACTTCCTCATCATCATCGAAACTCAATTCCGGACTCTGGAATCTACATTCCCGGAGAGTCCAGGCCCAGAGTAAAAATTAGTCAGCCAGAACCCCTAGTCACTCGTAATCCTCTCTATGCAGTCAGCTCAGAATATATGCGGGTCGCCGGGTTTGGAACTCGGGTGAAACCGTTTCTGCAAAACACGGAATCGGTTCAGGAGGAGGACGAAACGGTCTGGCCAAACGATATGTCACTTAAACGGAAAGATCACGGCGAAGCCAACGGACAGCCTAAGAAGTTGCCTTCAGTGGACACGGGTAGCGAAGTGGAGTCCACGCACCAAGTTCAGACAAGAAGAGAAAGCAGAGCTCAGTCCATTGTGACTTCGGCGAAACGAAGACTCTCAAAAGTGGCACATGAAAGGAGACAGCGAAATCTGGACAGAGCAGGGCTCAGGTTGGGAATGCGCAAACGAATATTTTTTAAAAGATCTAACATCTGCGATTTTGCGTTCGGATTTGCCATGGCCGGGATTATGCTAATGATTATTGAGAATGAACTGACGGCTTCCAAGTTCATGAGCAAGGTACGATTACAGTTTAAAAATTGTTAAGCTATAAAGAAACAGTGACTATTAAAAGGTGGCTGCTTCCTATAGTATACTTCATTATTTCAAAATATAGAACTACGTCAAATTCTATATCATAAGTAAACCAACACAGAGTTGGAAGTGGACAAGATTTTCAGTGTCCACGTCCACGTCTGTCCACGCAGGTCTTGTCCACGTCCGCCCGCACATGCCCGCATGTCCACACTTCTAAATTTTGTCCACCAGTGCCCACGTTTGAAAAACTTTTCTTTAACTAATCATAGTTTTAATTTTATATTAGGGCCAGGATTTTTCGAAATCTCACATTTGCGCTTTAGTGTGTTTCTGGGGTTTTAAAAAATTTCTGTGCTTTAAAAAAAGTGTGCGGAAAACATTAAAAACACAAAAAATTTCGTTAAAGTTCGATTTTCAATAAAACTTGATGAGAGATTTTTGCGAAGGTATTTTGCCCATTCTTCCCTGCAATAATAAAACAGCTTGTAATAAATTGGAAATTGGAAATTGGAAAAGAAAACGTGTTCTTTATGGTTCCTTTTAAAAGCAAAAACGTATCACACCAACGCCTGCAGAGATTATAATATTAAAGATATTTAAAAAGAAATGGAGTCAGCAGGCTCAAAAGTCACATCAAAATGATGTCAGCACAATACCGACCGACAAGCGAAGACCGAGCTCGACAGCGGAACTGGTTTCAGCCAAAGCCGGACCAAGCCCTACAAAATCTTATTCCGGTTCGGGCCTAAAAAGGCCGCCCGGCCCGAACCTTAGACTTACAGGATGGATCCGCAATTGAATTATCTTATTATTCTTTGTATGTATCTGTATCTAGTGTTGTTGTACAGCGTGTTGCACTTATACTACTTTGACATTACACATTCGTCATAAACACACAAAAATGCCAATGTGTTCTATCAAGGAAGTCATGTATCTCAGCGGTTTCCGTATGTGAATGCCTTTGTATCTAGTTTTTCTGATATTTCAGACCTCGATTCAGTCGCAGTTGCTCAGATCATTAATCTTGGCAACTACCCTTATTTTACTGGGTCTTCTATGTTATTATCATGCCCTGGAAACGCAGGTGAATCAAGATACAAGATTAGATTCAAGGAATAGAATTCTAGGATTTGTTTTTACAATGTCAGTGAAGGACAGGCTGCTAGCGTGCAAATTAAGAAACAGAAAAATGTTTGGAAAGCTATCATTCCATTATTATGCTTTAGTAGCAATGTTAACTTAACAATAACAATAACATTTTTACCCATAAAGTAATTTGTTAATATTTCAGCTAGCAATGATAGATCACGGCACGGATGATTGGAGGGTTTCAATAACTCATAAAGGCTGTTTTAAAGTTATGACTGAGTTGTTGATTTGTGCTGTAAGTCCACTTCCAGGAACGGGAAATTTTCAGTGGCCCTATCTGTTAACTCCTGAAGTGACTGAATCCTATGTGCCTGTTTCTGTACCCATTGATGTGCTTCTTTCTTTGCCCATGTTTCTGAGATTCTACCTTTTTGGCAGAGTAATGGTGCTTCATAGTCGCTCATTTAGGGGTTAGTCAATTACAGTTCAATGCCAAATGTAATATATATCATATTTAGTCTGAATGGAGTAAATAGAAACAATAGTTTAGTTTAAACTTAACGAGAAAATGCTTGTGCCTACCAGTCTTTCTTGCGGCAGTAAAAGAAGGACTTTTACAACACAAAAATTACTGTGAGTGATTAAAACAATTTGTAGAATGGGAACTGTAAATAGGTAATACAACTTTATCGTTTCAGATGCTGCTACCAGAAGTATTGCTGCAATGAATCGCATAAGCGTTGACTTCAAATTTGTGATCAAATCTGCCATGTCCGATTCTCCCATCAGTGTAATCCTTAGCTTTACTGTATCGTTCTGGCTTCTCATGAGCTGGATGTTGACTCAGTGTGAAAGGTACATGAGTGTCACACTCTTAGTTATCAGCTGGCAGACGTTATCTGCACAATAACAGCCGGCAACCACAACTGAGTACCTAGTAAACCCCCACGAGCCACGACTGGGTACCCAGCACACAATTGTGTACGCTCACTCTATCTATGTTCACGAGCTGTCAATTAGCATTACTCTGTTCGCGTAAATTGTGCCTGCTTGAAGCTACAACACGCAACCGTAGCGGGCAAAAATGATTGAAGTGAAGGTACTCCGCTCCGCTGCATGAGCAGTGAATGGAGGTAGACAGCCCGGAGCCGAAAGGCCAAGATCTGTCCCCTCCAGCCTCCCACTGTGTGGAGTGTATCCAGGCAACATAGCGAGAGTCATGCTAGATATGGCTGATGAGGTGAAGCAAGGGTTCTATAGTACCCCGAGTATAGAAGTAGATACTGATCGGCCACCTAATTCGACGACGACGAAGGTATCCGCTCATCAGGTGTGGGGGGGTAGGCTGTTAATGTGCAGATGATGTCTGCCAGCTGATAACTTAGTCTGTGTCGCTTGTCACACTCATAACCCAGAGTACCTAATAGAAACAAGAGTATGAAACTCTTACATTATCACGTGCTGACTATGCTGTGATAATCATCGTAACGTAAAATCATCAACAGTTTGCGCCATACAAAGAGTACATAATCCAACAGTCATTATGTACGTACTCTTGGCCATTCTGATTCTTTTAGAATTCGAACGAAACAACCTATCGTCATTTCCTGTCTGTAAAATGTAGGCAGGTGTACGCGGAACCAATCCAGTTGTTGGGGAACACTTTTTAAAAGAAAGGGTATATCCAACACACATATGTAATGTGTGAGTGTGATGTGTGTATGTTTTAGTGAGTTTATTTGAATGTGAAATTTTAGTAAGAGTGGTAATTTTAGTGTGAAATATGTTTTGTGTAAATTTGGGTTGAAATTAGTCTAAAAATGTTTGTTTTACTGTGTTTAAATGCGCTATGTTTTATTCAGCCCACTTAGCGACTAGGTGGCGCTGTTGAGCTAGCCTTGTGGAAGCGCATAGTCGGGTCTGCGAGAGGGTCTCAAAAATCAACCAATCCCGTTCCACCAACACACGTCTAAACTAGTCCTTTCAGCCTTCACTTTAAAAACTAGTCAGTCTTGTCTAAAATTTTCGTAGTGTGCGGTCGGTTTAGTTTGCGCTCCGCCTAGCCTTTTTTCACGTGCCTGCCTTTCTGCTGGACCCTCTCTGTAAGTTATTGATTTCTTTCTTTTTATTGCTGCAGACTCCGAGGCGACCTCGAGGGTCGATCCAAATTTATTAGTGGTGCTTCCTTGTGTTTTATTTCCTTTTAATTAGTAACTAATATAGCCGTCTATTCTAGAAAAGGGTTTATTATGTCTTTTAGTTAGCTGCGACGGCTTAGGGAAATAAGGCACAGGGCTTACCGTAATGGAGTTTGGATCATTTCTCGAGGACCTACTTCTAGAATCTCGGCAATAAGTGGGGAATGTTGACTTGCAGAAAGTCAACGAAAGACTTGGAGCACTGGCATAGACGGAACAAACTAAACCGACACTTACACTTCTAAGAAATTTGGGCAAGGCTGACTAGTTTTAGGGGTGAAGGCTGAAAGTTCTTGGACCCTCTCACAGACCCAGCATGCGCTTCCACAAGGTAGCTCAACGCTTTTTCACTTTTGGTCGCCCCCCCCCCCCCTGAATGGCTTGCCAGCGCATTTAAACACAGTAAAACAAACATTTTTAGACTAATTTCCGGCAAATTTTAAGGCACTTCCGCTAAAATTACCACTCTTACTAAAATTTCACATTCAATGGAAGCTCACTAAAACATACACACATCACACACACATACATATGTGTGTTGGATATACACACACTTAAAAGAGATACAACTGATTGGTCGCATTTTTCTGCCTACATTTCAGAATGTTTTGATAGATTTCATTCGAAATTTAAAAATCAGAATGGCCGAAAATTCGTACATGGTGACTGTTGAACATGTACTCTTTGTATGTAGACATTTGATCGATTTTTTGTTGTGAACATCACGCGCATAGTCAGCACGTGATATGGGTTTCATGCTCTTGTTTCTATTAGGTACTCTGGGTTATGAAATTATGACAAAAAGCGACACAGACAAGTTATCAGCTGGCGGATCGATGCATCTGCACATTAACAACACTACCCCCCCCCCCCTGATAGTGAATACCTTCGTCGTCGTCATTCCGTGTCAATCATCGCTTCTGCTCGAGGAATTTATGAGACACGCTCACTCCATCGCTCATATCTGCGCTGACTTCTCGCTATGTTACCTGGACCCGCACAGTGGGGCTTGGAGAGACGATCTTGGTACTTTCGGCTCCGGAGCATCTATACTCCGCATTCACTGCTCATGCAGCCAGGCAGGTACCTTCGCTTCAATCGTACGCCACTGCAGACACTGTTGTTGCCAACTTTCAAGCAGGCACAATTGCCGCGAACAAGCGGCCAATTGACAACCAAAATGTGTTCTTAGATGGGGTGAGCATGCACTGATGTGTGCTGGAAATATATTAGTCGTGAACCGTGAGGAGACACTAGGTACTCAGTTGTGGTTGCCAGCCGATATTAGGTGCGTCTGCCACAGCTGATAACTAAGAGTGTGACACTCATGTACCTTTTGCACCGAAATCGCATCAGCAAATGAGCTGAAACATACCGAAATTGCTAGGGTGCAGTAAGAAAAGTCGAGGCATGTGACCCTGATGCAAATTTGGGGTCAATAACTATGCATTATTCATTGCGCTGTACTCTGTGCTTAACTGGGTGCTGTTACTGTTGCAATTCCCCGATACCTGGGTGCAATCTTTCACACAGTAATTTTGTGTTATAAGAAATCGCCCTGGCACTGCTGCCTGGAAAAGACAGTAGTACAAGCATTTTTCTCGTTAGCCAAGCCAAAACTGTGACTATTTACTCCATTCAACTTAAATATGATATATATTACATTTGGCATTGGACTATGATTGGCCAACCTAGTGGCGACTGCTCCATTATAACAGGAAAGTCTCAGAGCACATGGGCCAAGAAGCACTGTCAATGGGTACAGAAACTAGACACCATGGGGTGGTCAGGAGTTGAGGGCCGCATGAAGCCTACGTTCCTGGAGATGAACTGGCCTGAATCAGCAACTCAGTCATACTTTAAAACAGCAACATATTGAAGCCTCGGTACATCCGTGCCAATGATGTCATTAGCAGCTGAAAATATTAACCAAAATTATGGGTAAATATTATTGTTATTGTTAAGTGTATTGCTACTGAAACAGTAATGGAATGACAACACCGAACATTTTCTGTTTCCTTAATTTGCGCTAACAGTATCCTTCGCTGACATTCTTAAGCAAATCTAGAATTATTCATGAGTAATCTTGTCTTGAACCCCACTGCGGGAATATGATAATAACATAGAACCCGGTGGTGCCAAGGATTAATGATCTGAGCAACTGCAGCTGAATCGAGGTCTGAAATCTTGAAGAACTTTAGTGCAAAGTTCACCTTCCACGGAAACGCTGAGACATGACTTCCTTGATAGAACACATTAACATTTTTGTGTGTTTATGACAGTATTGGTAAGTAGTATAAGTGCAACATGTAACACTGAATACAGATACATACAAAGAATAATAAGATATTCAAACCCGGATCCATCCTGTAAGTCTAAGGTTCGGGCCGGGCGGCTTAGGCCCCGAACCCGGAATAAGATTTTGGCGGGGCCCGGTCCGGCGGCTGAAAACCGGTTCCGCTGTCGAGCTCGGTCTCGGCTTGTCGGTGATGTGTAGCAGCATCGACACGATGTGACTTTGAGCCTGCTGACTCCATTCTTTTTGGAAATATCTTTAATATTATAATCTCGAACGTAATTGTGATGCGTTTTGCTTTTTAAAAGGAACCTCAAAACACGTTTTCTCTTTTCCCAATTTCCAATTTCCAATTTACAGTAAAAACTGTTCTATTATTGGAAGAATGGGCAAAAATGCCAAAAATCTCTCGTCAAGTTTTGTGAAAATCGAACTTTTAACGAAATTTTTGTGTTTTGTGTTTTCCACTTTTTTTTTTAAAGCACGGAAATTTTTTAAAATTGAAAATTTTGCAGAAAATGTGAGATTTCGAAAAATCTGGCCCCTAATATAAAATTAAAAACTATGATTAGTTAAGAGAAAGTTTTTCAAACGTGAGCCTGGTAGACAGAATTTAGAAATTATGGACATGCGAGTGTGCGAACGGACGTAGACAAACGCCGTGGGCTGAACGTGGACGTGGACACTGAAATGCTGTCACACTATATTCTAGAATTTGACGTAGTTATATTTTGAAATGTGAGTATACTTATAGAGCAGTACACGCGCTCGAAATTTCGCAGCTGCACCAACAATTTTGACAAAATCATACCTTATATGAATGACCATCGGTTCATTCTCAGTAATCGATAACATGGTAGTAAATCCGAGCAAAATCGCAGTATTAGATGAAAAAGATATTCGTTTGCGCATTCAACACAGTACCTGTCCGGAATTTCGCGTACTCACCGTAATAGCACTTTTGAGTCTCGTTTCGCCGAATGCGAGACTGAGCTCCTGCTGTGTCACGAACTTGGTGCGTGGACTGCTTCGCTACCCGTGTCCACTGAAGGCTTCTTAGGCTGTCCGTGGCTTCGCCGTGACTCTCGTTTAAGTGACATATCGTTTGAGCGAACCGTTTTCGTCCTCTCGCAGACCACGATTCCGTGTTTTTCGCAGAAACGGTTTCACCGGGTTCAAACCCCGGCGACCTGTCTCGGAGCGACTTCGCCAGGAAAATTTGCAGTGACTAGGGGTTTGTACTCTGGGCGCGGACTCCGGGAATTGAGTTTCGATGATGATGAGAGTCCGCCGCGAGAGCAGCTGAGTGGGTGTCGAGATCGATGGCCGATAATAGAGCCGCGGTGGTGAAAAGAGCCGAGATATTCGAACCCCCCCCCCCCCCCGTTTCCCGCTGAGTCTGAGCACGGCTGGAGATGCGAGATAGCAGACACTGCTCTCACTTTTGTTCAGAAATATGGTGGCAGTTCGTGGAGCTTCCGTGGCTTCGCTGACGTTGAGAAAACCGGGGCTTCCTGTCGAACTGGGGTCAGTTCTGGCAGTTCAACCTATACATTGTTTCTGCTCGGGGACTGAGTAGGTGATGTTGACAGTCCCGCAGCAATACGTGG